>VWZY01001386.1:14307-33099 GCA_013399075.1 Chloroceryle aenea
AGTCCCAGCCCTCCCCTCCGGATCCAGGCGGGCAGAGGCCGCTCCACCTGCTCTGCTGGCACATTTCAGAAGCAGCTTTCACCCCCCCCAGACAGATCTGTGACAGCACATCTTCCCCCCTCCATCNAACAAAATTGCACAGGTTCCACAGATTTAGCAGGATTCAGACTTAATTGCAGCCTTGGCTACATCTCAAAAGCTGCACAGCTCAGCTATCACCCCAGGAGTCTCCATCCCAAGTAAGTCCACAAGGGCAGGGAGTGGATCATTCCACCACCAGCTTGTTCAGGCTCTTTTTGAGCCAATCCTCAATCTCTGATGCTCATTATGCTGTCATTGCTACCAAACATAAGTGAGTGCCTCAGGAAAGGGGGACAGGGGATAAATTGGCTCAATCTCAAGCAAGACCGAGGTTACTTACCACTAAATACAGCATGGTGTAGAGGGAGAAGGACGCGTGCCCGGAGAAGAAGGATTTCCTGCAAAACAAAGCAAGTGCTAAGAATCAGCCACTATGTTCACAGAATCACAGAATGGTTTGGGTTAGAAGGAAATTAAAAATCATCTAGTTGTAAACCCTCCTGCCATGGGCAGGGACACCTCCCACTAGAGGAGGTCTTATAGTTGTAGATCTCAGTATTATAATTTTACATGGAACAGGGTGACTTGCCTGCTGCTACCAAGGAGGTGCCAAAGCAGAGGGACCCACAACCCCCAATCTTTCGGGTTATAAACTCCCCATTATCCGCCCTGCATGCTCATGAGGCAGAAAGCAAACGGATGGACAGGATGCTTGCATTGTTTGTCCTTTCCTGGTCTACTCATGGGACAGCAGTTATTTCCAGGATAGCCCCATAACTCATCATCTTGCCTCAAATAACCAGGAAACCATAAAGAAATAAGAAGCGAGCAACTTCTCCTGTCGCTTAATTGCAGCATGTGAAATGTGCCCCTGGAAATGTCAAAATTGAGCATCTGATAGAGTTCTTAGAAGGGGAGATGCTGGCAGCCGTGCCGGCGTGGACCCTTCTTGGAGCAGAAGTCCTCTGCTCCACCACACGGGACAGCTCGAGCTGCTCACACAAGCTCAGCTCTTACGGTGAATTCCCACATTGAGCAACCGCTGGGGGAAACAATAGTGTAGGAGTAAAGAGAAAGGAAAAGAAATACTATTCAGCCCAGTCCCACGATTCCCGAGGGAAATAGCCCATTTCTGGCAGACAGAGTTACAGCCTCCGCAGAGAAAGCACCATTTGAATCATCTATTGCTAGCAGAGAAGCCCCAAGATGCATTTAGCTGAGACACCATTTGGCTGGTAGCAACCCATCGCTTTACAAAACACGGCTCTCACCTGGCTTCCTGGACCTTGCTGTCACTTCCCCTGCAGGTGTAGTTTTGGATGTAAACTCCCTTAGCGCAGTTGATGGTGGAGAAATCCAAATCGCAAACTTCCAGGAAATGCGGCCGCAAGCGCCCGACGGACACTTTGGCAATGTCTGTGAAGGACTGGCTGATGGCGCAGCCGAAAACGAAGCAGCCCACCTGCTTGTAGAGAGCAGCCACGTAGGGGTTCTGAATAAAGGAATGAGACTTCTCCTTCAGGTAGTGGATGCGGTAGAGCTCTCCCGTTATAATCTGGGAAGGAAATGCAAGAGAGAGGTCAGAGAGGTGGAAAGATGCTGTGCAAAGGTGGTGACAGGTGGCAAGCACGGGGCAGAGACAGCTCTTCGTGCTCCAAGCATCTCCAACCAGGAATTTGCTTCCACAGCGAGGAAGGAGAGCCTATAGCCCAGTGTCAATCCATCCTCTTCCCTCTCCAGGAGGATTGTAGTGTTCAAAATGTTGTGTATAGAAAAATTTGATGAACAAGAAGAAAAAAACCAAACCAAAACAAAACACCAACAAACCCAAAACCAAACAAAAACCCAGCTGGATTTTGGCACATTGCCACATCTTTGCAGAAGTGAAACAGTACCCCAGATTTATTCCAGCATAGTGGAAATTTATTGTTTTAAACATAAACCAGATAAAGAATCAGTGTGTGTTTAGGAAGGAGAGGCCAGATCCACTGCTTTCATATCAGCCTGCTTTCGAAGGAAAACAAATGAACAACCTGCTTATCTTCCTCCCTGAAAACCATGAATGCAACAGAGGAAGACTCAGAAAGCCCCAAACTTCTCAGGTTTTGGCCCAAACTTTGCCACCACCAGACCCAAACCAAGCTGCTCAAGCTTCCAATAAACACCAGCAGTTTCTAGGCTTTTCAGGGGGTCTTGCTATTGTGTAATAGCAAACCATGTTTTTCTTGTGTCAGGGGTGCTGGGGTTTGACAGTTCCATCATCAGTCACTGTCAGAGGGTAGAGGACCTAGCTTCTCATAATACCAACTCTTAAAAAGCAGGTTAACGAAAATCAGGCTGCAAAATGAAGTCCAAGTGTCCCACCTCTTCCAAAGAGGCAAGGGCTTAAATTGCTCTCTGTCACATTACACACCTAGGTTTTGAACTCCAGATTTACAGCTTTAGGATTTCATTCATTACTTTGAATGTTTTTATACCTGAGTAATAAATCGAAGCAGGGTTGGTTTTGGTTGTTTTTTTCCTTTTCCTTCAGCTGCCCCCTTGTCTCTGCCCCTCTGTAGTCATGAGGACCATGATATGTAAAATTAACTGTCAGGAAAAATGCCTTTGCATTAATCCCTCTCTGGAGCAGCCAGCAATATTCCTCCCGGCGTGGCAGCCTGCCAGCAGCACGCAGGAGACAAGGCTCCCCTGCCTACCTTTTTTAAAGGCTTGGCACAATCTTTGGAAAGTAATAAACTAGAAAAGTATGGCAATTAGTCTAAGAGAAGATGAAGCTGTATCATTGTTTGAACTTAATCGTATCGCAGCTTGAAAAAACTAAGGTTGACCTAAGGCAGCTGAAACTGCAGCTAAGCAGTCTTTATCAAAAAGAGATACAACTCTAATAATAAAAAATAAAAGGCCAAGCTAGAGCACTCCGACACCAGGCACACAAATACTTTGGGTGGCTGCATCGTTATTCAGGGTTTATGTGTCACCACTGAGATTTATTCTTGGAAAACTGGTCCTGAAAAAAAAAAAAGATCTGCAGCTACCAGCCTCTGCACCATTTCAATCTTCATAGACTCTAAAGAGCACAATTTATCTCCATTTTGGGCCACTTTCCAGCACAAGCTGGCAGTCAAGAAATCTACTGACGTGAAAATCACAGAGGGAAGTTGGAGCATCTCCTGCTCCTCCGGCAGGAGGCAACTCCAGGTCATCCTGAGTGGACACGGAGGCTCCTGCATGAGGGCACAGCTACTGCCTGCAGCCTCCTGAAAGCCCAAATTCACAAGAAAGGGAACTACAAGGCTCAAAACACATGGCTTTTGCAGAAAGGAGAAGAGTTAAGGATGACATCTGATCCTCCAAACTCACAAACAGATCCGTGTAAACCTGAGGCTCTTGGCCTGGGAAAGGCATGTGACCATTTTAAACAGGGACCAACAAAAGTCTGGGGATTAATATTTTTCTCTCACCGTTGGTGGTCTGGGTAATTGCACACATGTAGCAGATTGTAAATTGGAGACTTCATTCTCTGGCTAACACGCTGCTGGGCAGCCATGAACCCTGCCTGCTTAGTTAAAGCCGTGGCTCAACCTTAATGAGAAGCTCAAAATTGGGTAAACTTGTTTTTTTGGCAGTGCTGTCCCAGATAAAGCAGACGGTGAAAAACTAATGCAGCACAGATGTGCATGAACTGGAAGGACATCCCGAAAAGAAAGCCAAGTCTTAAAGACATTAAGCTCTTCTTATGCCTTGCACTTCTGGCAAGCCATCCCCGTGGGACATGTGCCGTTATCTACGTGATGGGCACAGCTCTTGGGGGACTGTCACACACATTTAAGAGGAAGCCAAGATCAAACTTTTCTGTCTGTGAATGTCTTTTGCAAACTTTTAGTCACTGTGCCCATTTTATCATTATCATAAGGTATCATCAACAATCCAATTAGCCTGTAATTACTTTTAGAGCTTTTCTAATCACTTATGTCTCTGGTGTCATGTTCTGTGTGTCTAATCACATTGAAGCGTATCACCTTCAACTGTAAAGCAACCAGCTAATCCAGCTATGTATCACCTAGGAAATTAATTTTCTTAGGTGTTTTCCACAGGCTTTCAAGACCTATCGGGTGCAGGGAGGGCAGGCACCACAACAACGAAATCTGTACGAGGCTCAGGAGGAGGAAAACGTCACCTTCCCCATGCCATCCCAGGGACCATCAGCATGCTTCTGTACTGATCAAATCAACCATCTTCCAGCAAGAAGAGCAGGCAGGAGAGATGTGAGAGCACGCAGCCCAGGGGCAAGAACCTCTCCAGGGTCATCTGCCCGGAAATTTGCCCGCAGTCAGTAAATATATAGGTATTCAAACCAAATGCATATCCTCTCCCATCCTGATTGAAGCAAAGGTCTTTGCCTCTGCCATTTATTTAATGAGCGCTCTGGGTGTCCTCGAGACTTTTAAAACATGACCTGGACCTTTTACCCTGGACTGAGACTGCCCATGACGCCACGTAAAGCGAGGGCGTGAAATTTTGGCTGCCCCATCTGAAACGCCGGCTCCCTGGAAGTCCTCAGAACCACTGTCCTGCCTTCTGAAGGCAAACACTGTGAGCGAAAGGAGCGGAGTCAGTGCTTTGTGGGTTTGGAAGGAATTCCTATTATGCTACAGTAATTCTGGTATCTGGGTTACATCTGAAAAAAAAAAGAGGTCAGGCTGACTTGAATTTTCCACGCACGCTGCCATAGCAAAGAAATCTGTTGCTTCAATTCCTCGTTAGCCATTTGTATCACTTAACAGCAAATAACTGAGCTTTTGAATTTACCTTATTAAGTTACATTTGTTGTGGGCACGGTGAAATCAGGACAGAAACATCTAATTCTTTGGGGATTTTCTTTCTCTTTTAATTGACCTGCTATTTCGTGGTAGAAATTTGATGGATTACATAGGCAGCTGATTATGTTTCCAGTTTCTGTTCCAACTCCTGTATTTGCCACTGCCTCATTACTGATCAGAAGCACACTCTGCATGGAGCCAGCGTGCCGATAGCTCAGGCAGTAATGTGAAAATGAGAGGCTTTTTCATTTCATTTTTATGGCTTTTCCACACTCGGGGGTAATTCACCTGCAGGGTAAAATTCTGCATGTTTACAGAAGTGGGGTCTGGCACCTTTTGGGCTTCTTTTGAGGAGGGAGGAGGGAATAGGAACAAGGCAGGTTTTGGGGACCTACTTTGCTAAGTGAGTATGTATCTGGTCAGGAAAAGATGGAGATATTCACAGGAGGAAGCAGCCAAGCTGGGGAGGGGATATTATCAAGCAGGCACCATGCCATGCTAAAATACCTGTTGCCCGTGACATTGCTCCTACGAGGAAAGATGAAAGCCAAGAGGGGAACAAGTACTCCTGACCTCTCCATCTCTCCCATCTGAAGGACCAAGGGCAGCATCTCTGGGAAATCACCTGAGCTGTGCTGGCAGCAGGTGAGAAGGAAAATATAGGTACTTTTCATAGGGGAATTTCATCTTCAGCTGGAAGTGTTTAAGCAACAGCCAGGAGACATTCCTCACCTCTGCACCAGCACCAGATACATACTGGTATAAGGAGGCTCAGCTCCATGAGTCCAGCTTTTTGGCTGACATAGAAAGCTCTCGCCCTGCAATCGTTTCCTAGCACAGCTCTAGGAAAGCTGGCAGGAAAAAGAGAAATGAGAAGGCATTGGCTACTTTTTATAGTGAGGACTCTGGGAATATGCTCCCCATGGAAGGTTTTAATTGTCTTTTTAAAATGGCTGTAATATACAATCTCTTAAAAATCTAATACTAACCTGTGAAAAATTTTCCAGGCACTGGTTAGCTGAAAAGATGTATCCTTTTTTATTTTTTTTAAACCTTATAAAATAGGCAAATACCAAGGGTTATTTGAATAGAGAGAAACCATGCCAAGTCCTTACTGACACTCAAGTCTTTTTGATTCTCCTTTTAACTCCAACTGCAGGGTGAAAAAGCTCTTGGGGAGCTCACAGACTTGTCCAAACAGATTTGGGCCTGTTTATGGGCTTCGAGAGTAATCTCATAGCTCCCATTACAAGTTTTCATTTGCAAATGTTTACTGCTCCACGCTTACGCAGAAGTCAAACGACCACAGAGCGCACACGCACCCCGATAGAGTGGACACACTGGCAAGACCACATTAAACCCCCAATACCAACAGGACATTGATGCCATCAGCTACAAAAAAAAGGTGACAAAAAGACATTGGGGATGCCCAAGGGACAGGAGAGGTTTCAGAGGAGGTACTTACAGCGAGGATGGCGATGAGGATGCCCGCAGCACACAGCACTGCGTCGTTGATTGTCTCCATCGTCTTCAGCGGGTACCTGATGCTGTCATCGTCGCAGTAGAAGCCCCGCTGGTAGGGCTGGATTGTGCTCGTTTCAATGATGAGGAAGGGCAACCCGGCTAGAAAGGAGACAATAAGCAACCCCATCAGAAATAGAGGCAAACACAAGTATCTCACCAAAAAAAGACCCAACTAGTAAAACTCCTTGCCAACCACACAGCACCATTCCTGATGCTTTTCTTTCCATATTGCTATCTTTCCAAAGGGAATAGTGTTGGGATTTGTTTTTTCAAGGCGCTCTTGCGGGGCAAAAGCATCTCCTCTGTTATGGTTATCAGATGTCTGCCCTGCCTGGTTTCAGTTAAGCCTTGTGCCTTGCAAATATTAACTTACAGGAATGGACCCCTAAAGCAATCCCTCTGCAAAAAGCCATGAAAATGAATCTGGCACTTTTCTCCGGGGAGGGCCCGATGCTCTGCCGAGCGCCCCACGGCAGGGCAGCCCCGAGCTGTGCAAATAAACACTGGAGGATCGAGTATCAGTACAGCTTCTCCTACCTGGCCAGCCCAGCTACACTCCATCCTCATTACTTTTATGTCATTGAAGCCTTCCTTGGCTTCCTCTCTTATTATGGCTTTAGTAGTTAGAAACACACGTATGAGACTCCGCGCTTTGAGTAGCTGTGGGACACCCACCCATGTCCCATCTGTGCAAGGAGAAGCTGAGCACACACCCAACCAGCCCATCCACAAGAGCTGCTGAACTCCCATCAGAGCTCATTTGCCTTCAGTCACATTAAAGCCACGTCAAATCTGCTCGTGAGCCCTCTGTGCAGGAAACTCATGTCTGCACAGCTCAGCTGGACCTTTGCATCAGACAAAGAGCAGATCTGCTCAAAAAACACAGGGTGATGGGTTAGGACACACACTATGGAGAGAACACCTCAAAACTGCTGTACATCTGTAACTCCACGTTCTTCTGAGTCTTTTGGAGAAATAGAGCATTGCCTCAGTCATGGAAGGAGTGCCCTGGGGTATCTCCCAGCTACTGCTGGCAGGGCAGCCTCCTTCCCTTCACCTCAGTTTTCCCATCCATCTTTGCTCTTAAGCCTTTCACTGAGAGGAGCAGTACCTCCCCACCAAAACAAGCCCCAAATTCCCTGAAACCTGTGTTCAGAGTAAATCACAAACCACAAGGTACAGGAAACCCTCCTCCCACTTGCAGAGCGAAACCCAGGTAAGGGGAAAACAAACGCACAGCGGTTCAAGCTGTCCTTGGGCCAAGACAACAGGACTCACACCCAGATCCTACAGAAAGCAGTAGGGAATATTTGTGAACCACTAACTTGCTTAAGTATCCTTGGGTTTGTTTACACAGCTAGAACTCTAAAGACATCAGAAGAGTTTTTTCTTCTAAAATTAAGTAAAGTGTTGTTGGTTTCGAGCTAAATTTGTCCACAGTACATTTGCAGTGATCACAGTCTCCTAGATGTGATTAGCAAAGGTACCATCCAGGTTGTTAAAAAGTGTCATCAAATTCACACTCCCCAACTCCACCTCAACCACTTCCTGTATTTCACTTGGCACAATCCATTTTGGCTCCTTTTCCTATATGTTAATAGGTTTGCCTAATTCAGGGTTATTAGGGATGTTTGTTAGTCTCAAGGAAAAGGAAAATCTCCATCATCTGTAAGCAGGGACAACCACACACAGACCTGAAGCCTCATCAGGTACCCAAGAGTTGCTGGGGCTACCACCCAGGACACCTTCCAGAGCCTCTGTAAAAACTCTGGAAGTGGGATAACTGGAAGCGCCGGGCCCCGTGGTGCTTGGCAGGGCAGGACGGTTTCCACCACATGTGTGAACCAGTGAGGAAAGGTTTCAGAATTGCCTGCCCAGCTCAGATTTAGTAAATAAAAATCGGACATCTCGTGTGGATCCAGTTGATCTTCATTCCACTATTTAACCGTTTTGATGCCTAGCCAGCTTGGCCCCAAAATGCACCTCCAATGCCAGCAAACTGATATTAATAGGCCACTTAAAAAATCCTTAAGTTTCCCAGTGAAAAATTGCAGGAGAAGAGCTCATGTCGCTCGGCACGATCCAATTTCACATGCACTTGAAGCGGCGGCGTAACAGTTGAACTCGGGGAGTAGACATGCCACAGTTACGTGGCTTATTGTTATTTCTCCAGTTCCTCTTGTTAATAGCTTTCACATGACAGGTCTGTAAAACACATGTTCCCACAGACAATAAAATACATCTGAAAGCTAAAACTAGCTTTAAAAAGGGGGACAAGAAAAAAGGACAAAAAAAAAGACCAATAAAAAAGACAATAGTGTTCCTATGCATTATGTGAACCCAGGAATAATAAAGATATGTTTTCTCTTCCTTCATTGAACAGCATGGGGTAGTATTTTCACGTTTGGATGACATGTATGCTTGCCACAGCTATAATAAGAGCACAACCAACCTATATGATCTACATTTTCTTAAAGCGCGCACAGGCAGAGTTTAGAAAATCCAATGGTTTTGTTTTCTCTCCTACAAACTTGTGGTTTAGCGGGATATTGCCAATCAAGTCTTGAAATTTTTCCAGCTAAACAGTAACCTCAGATTCCCTTTTTTTTTTCCCCCTTCCCCCCCTTTTTTTCTTAAGCATAAGGAACATAAACATACTCTCCATAGCTGAACGGATATTACTTAGAAGACATAACATGGCTTTGATTTCAAGGGCTGGGTGAGAGGCTTCTCTTTCAGCTGTAATTACCCAAGGAAGAGAAGATCCCAGACCATGGCAAATGGTAAATCTTGCTCAAGATGGCTCTTCTTTCCCACAAGGTTATTTCTTGGAGGATGGGTTGTCTGAGTGACTAGGTCACCACCGACGTTTTTTTTGGCAAGCGAGTTCCAGCAGGGAGAAGGCTGTAGTGGTGCCAAAAGGCAGCCAGAGAATGGGTTTTGCAGAAAAACTCCACAGAGAAGTTCGGAAAAAAACACTACAGAGGAGACAGAAAATTAAATGCCGACAGAGATGCCTCTAGGAGCCCCCAGCAGAGCACCACAGAGACGTTATTCAAACTAGATCTGCTACTAGAGACAAAGGTATCCAGAAGTGGGGCTACAGCCCCCACACCACTGGGAATGGAAGGCAAGCAGCATAGAGCTGTACCATGAAGATGGCACATCTGACCTCACCCCCTCTCCAGTTCAGTGTGTTATTAGGAAATTCAGATGACACATCCCTGGTTGCAGTGATTTGCATCTACAAATTCTACAGCTGGACCCCATAAAGGTGCTAAGCTTTCAGTCTCCACCACTTCCCACCCCCATCCACAGGATGAAACTATTGAGAATACAAGAAGCACATTTCAGAAGACAACAACAAATGGTGACTCGCATCGAAGTCAGCAAGAGACGTAGATAGCAGGTAAAAAAATTACCTGGGGATGCCCACTCTTCTCCAAGAAAGGTCCTATTTGGCTGTTCTGTCTGTGGCTATGACTCACCTATGTGCACAGATCACCTGCAGAATCTTTAGTTGTGCTTTAGAAGGGCCTCACATCCTCCTCAGTACTGGTATTTCCATGCTCAGAAGCTACACAGCAGCCTGTGGGCCATACCCTAAGGCATGGCAGCAACTCCAGTGCCTCCATATAGGACTGTGGGACTGGAGAAGCACAGATATCTCCATCTCACTGACAAAGGAAACTAAAGTGCAGAACAAACAAACAAATTTGCTTATTCCAATGCAAAAAAGTAAATGGAGCCAAGATGAATTGTAACATCCTTCACAAGGTGAATGAAAGGGCTTTTTTCTCCTTATATAAGGGGATTGTTTTGGCTTTAACAACAGAACAAGGAAATCCCAACCATATGCTTTTATCCATCTATACTGTAGAAGATCAAACAGGGCTCCAAACCATGAGCATAATACAAATCTCTTGGGGACTGATCCTGCCCCATCCAAACAGGCTCAGCCCTGCTCTGGGCAGCACAGAGCAGGTGTGGACACTAAGGGATTGTCCGAGGCACTGCGGGATGCCGTGGGGCTGGACATTGAAAAATGATGTTGCTTTTGTTGGGAGGAAGTCCAAGTGACTTGGTGACCTCTAACCACTGGTGTCCTACACTAAGATATTTCAGTGCAGGGTTTAGATTTATTTGTCTTTCCATTTAATAAAGCCAATGAAGTCTGAAAATCTAGCACCAAGAAAAAAAAAATAAATTCCTTTCTTTGGTCAGCACCTTTATTAAGAGGCAATTAATACATCATAATCCTGAGAAGGCTGGCACCATGAAATCTAAAACACCACCACCAAACCTAAACAAAAACCCCTGCAAAACCCTCGTGTACTCTGTACAGCTTGAAATGTGCATAAAATCAAAGGCAGAAGAAAGGGCTCTGTGTTGGCTCTAGCACTTTGAATCTCGGAACCTTTGAAAAGTTAACGCCTGTGCAGATTTAATGGGGGTAAAAGAAATTTAAAAAGGGGATAAGCTTTCGTTGGCCACCCATTGGAAAAGCCACAGAGGGAGAGGGAGGGGAAGTGGCAGTTCTGCAGTGACCCACCCATGAAGCTCTCATCTTCCCAGGCCAGCCTTCACCTTTGCACTACATTCAACACCATCACTGTCTTTTTGTTTTGTTCTGATGGAGGTTGTTGGGTTGTTTTTTCTTTTTTAATTCCACTAAATCTTTCTTCTTTCAACCCTGCAGGTCAGTGGGCTGTTGCTGGCTATCTCAACAAAGGAATGGTAATTTCTAGCGAGCATTCTCTGATGTGTTTGGCTGCCACTGTCCAGGCTCTGGGTGTGTTTTTAAGGTTTCAGTAGATTAGATATCCAGCTTAATAAGTGAAAAAGACCATAAAATAATTTGGCAAGGCTGAGTGGGCTATCTAGTTCTTCATTCAAGACACACTCTGTAAATATTTGGGTACCTACAAGAGACAGGATTTCTATTTGAAGTTCTTAGCGGTGCATCTCGGGTACCTCTAAACCTTATTCAGTTTACAATATTTGTACATATTTTGGAAGGCATAAAAACTAGATTAGCCTACGGTAAGCTTTTCTCAGGGATTTCCAAATTGGCTGTCTCACCTTTTAGAAAAGAATTGCAGCACTGCAATTGCAGCTGCTGCAAGAGTGAACAACTCCTGAAGCCAGTTAACATTCTGGATGCATATACGTACACACAGAGGTAAGGTTTAGTAAGACAAAGAACAGAAGTACTTCCACATTTCCATCATAGCAGGCATATGCTGCCAATCACAAGCCAGCCTGATTCTGCACCAGCACCAACAAAATAGGTGGCTAAAGAAGCAGTAGGAGCATGGTCAGCTAAAAACAATCTCAAGGAACCTGATCCACAACCCCGTGGTAGCCAAAGAAGGAACCCACAGCAGACTGGGCTGGGCCATATGTTGAGATGTCTACAGTCTTGAAAGCACCAGTGATGTGCCTCCTTTCCAATGGTTTTTGACTAAATCTGGGTACTTGAAGCCCATATATTCAGCAAACAACTAGGCTAACATCAGAAATACAGAATGCTATCCACTCTGCTATTTTAGCATCACTCAGTCTGAATAGTTCTTCACCTCGATTCCAGCAGTCCAGAAGACTGCTTTGTGCATCTGCCTGTATTTTGGAAACATATCTTTGTTTGCAAAACAGCTTCCCATTCAACTCTATTACAGTTCCACTACTCTCAGCAACATGAGGATAGATAATTCTCCAAAGACACAAACAAACCCTAGACTTTACTGTAGAACAGGTACCTGCTTTAGGGTACTGAAGAACCTATAAACAAGGATCAGCATATGTTGCATTTCTCTGATTCAAACTGTGTGGAAGAGTCTTGGGACACAATGGGCTGATTTCCTCAACCCCTTCCTCCCCCCTTCAAGATATTCATAGTTCAAGCTCTGTTTGCTGTAGGTTCTCCCATTTAACTCACACTAACTTATGCACTTACCTGTATCAGTCTGCCTGGTGTCCTTTCTATCAAGGGGGTGACGTTTCAGTCCAGGAACATTAGGCAAAATGACTTCTCGTGCCTGCTAGTGCAATGGCAAACAAGAAGAAAGCCAAGAATATTCATTTTCTATATGGCCAGTCCCAGAACACTGGTGACCCCAAGCTGAAGAGGTATTTAAGCGCCTCTAAAAGGAACTGATGGTGGTGGCAGGAATGATGGGTATCTCTACCTGCTTCCCAGACTCATTCTCCACAGACATACCCATCCTTTGTGGTACTTACAGCCCTGCATGCCCTGGAGCACCCTTCTTCACCCAGCCTTCCTGGCACAATATGTTCTAGAAAGGCTCTCAGTCACAGACACTTCAAACCAAATGTGAAATTATTCTCAGGCACTGCAAATTCCTCTGGATTCAAAACCTGGGTAGAAACACTTCCTCATGAGGCTGAAGCACAATGTGCCAGCCCCACGCTCCAAGACCTCCAGATGAACAGGAGCATTGCCATTGGGTTTTGCTGTGAGAAATACTGCTTTCAGAGTACCTGTTACCTATTTCCAGAGGTAAACACCACATACAAAGGAAGAAAGAGGAGAAGGGAATTGTAAGAAGTGTGTTAAGTTTTTCCTCCTGGGAGTTTGGCATGAGCTGATGTATTAAAAAGCTTTATATTAAAGCGTGCCTATATTTTTAATACCCCAAAAATGCATTAATAAGAACAAAAGGTCTTATGCAAGCCACAATACCTAGATACATATAAAATTCTGCATTTGTGGGTTAGAATAGATTTAAGCCAGACTGGCCGCCCAGCAAAAGTTGGAGAGGATGAATATAAAAGACACTATCACTGGGAATCCAGAGCCAGCTCCAGTCAAACATGATGGAAACAAAGCCATCATTTCACATTGTCTACAGCAAGGAATAAAACGCACTACACCGTGAAAACCCCAATGTGTCAGCATCTTTTGAGGCATCTTTGGAAGGTCTCACAGATATGACAGGTCTAACCTAGGATGACCCATCTTGAATAGACTGAGGGGAAAAAGAGAAGAAAAAAGGAAAGAAAAGAAAAAAGAAATTAAAAACGTGTCTGTGAACTCTGCAAAACTGAGGGCAAACAGATCGTGTGAAAAGTACACTGCAGAGACTATTTTGTTTTCAATTACAAACAAAGCGAACGGGGTTTACTCTGCCGGGCAGCGGGGTTTGGAACGAGCTCTGCCTTGCCACAGCTGCTCCGGGCTCTGCCTTCGAGGAAGGGCTCGGACCACTGCCCAGCCCCAGCAGTGCTGGCAGTGTGGGGAAAGGGGCAAGGCACCCCAGTTCTCTGGGGGAAATCTAGGAGCTGTCTTCCAAACTGTTGTAAAGATGAGTGGAACTGCTGCTCTCCTTCATCCGCGTTAGCCCAGTGGTGCACACTGGCTGTATGAACCCTAATATTTATTTGTATAATAAAACTGCTCCACTCCATCAACCTCTATTCAAAATGAAAGCTTTGTGGGCTGTAGGTGTTGTCTTAATGTATAAAATATCAAACAGAGACTCCTTATCTCAGCTTAATGCCTCCAAACACCACCACGTGTAAGCCTTGGCTCCTTCTCTTTGCACAGCCACACTGAATCCATCCAAACAAGAACAAGTGGAAATACAGATCTGCAGCCAAGGCTGTACCATCGACAAAATTCTCTCCATTATTTTTAAAATCAATAAAGGCAGAAAGCTTTTGAAGCAAAAATAAAAGCCAGTTCACCTGGTACAACATCAAGTCTCCTAAAAAAAACCCAAGAAATCATCTGCTGAACTTCTCAACTTCCTTCTCCCCCTTCCCAGAGCATCCCAGCCAGCAGCTGTAATTAAGCACATTTTTAGGGAGCAACTGCCCTGTGCAGGAGGCAGCAGAACCCACGTCCACAGCACTGAAACCTGCCACCAGTAGCTTTCTGACCCGGTTCTGTCAATGTACCTATTGTAAAGGCAAAATCCTTCTTCAGATTTGAAGCAGCAGCCACCTGCATAAATAAGGCTGGGTTATAACTCTGTAACCAAATACAAGCACTGAAAGCTTAAAAAGTTTGTAGTCCAAGAGGCACTCCTGACCTCTTCCTTAAAAGTTCACTAATCACTTTTAATTCATAATTTATTTCCTCTTAATATACTTGCTTTATATAATACCCCCCTTTTGCCCCCTCCCTCTCCTCCTTTCTTTTTTTCTGGAAGTTCCCCTGGAGAAAATGGTATTACACAACTCCCTTGATTAACTGGAAATGAAACTTTTCCCCCTCGGTAGTCGAGATTTGGTAGAGTTTCCAGGATATAAGGCACGGTACACAGTGCTGAAAGGCAAAAAAAAACGTGAGCACGGGTGGAAATGATCCAAAGGCCCTGCAAGCGATGGGGGTTTGATCTTGTATCCCTGGTGCAGAACTCAGGAAGGCTTTGCCTATTCACCCGTGAGTTAAACATTTGTAAGGTTATCTCTTTTCTCCCCCCTGCTCTGACTGCAGTTACTGCATAGAGTAGTACCCTGATGGATAACAAAACTTGATATAACTTGAGATTGCACTAGTACCCAGGGAAAAAAAAGAATAAAAATCATGCTCCTAATTCAAACAGCTTTGTACTGCAGGGAAGGGAGACTTTGCAGGGGGTGTTGGAGGCACGATGGCTGCTGCCTTGGCCGTGCTGCCACCTCGCTGCTCACAGCAGTTTGAATTACTTTGGTAGAAAGCAGCTGAGAATGGGATACTTTGATGGCAAACCACGACCCGCAGTGATGGGGATGCCCACCCTGCGCTGCTCACTGATCCTCTTGCTCCTGAAGAAGATCCTATGAATTATTTGGGTCCCTGGAAAGCCAAGCAGGGATTTTTGAAGGGAGAGCACTGTTCTACATTGCACACTATCTCTTCTGTGTGCTTTTTATCACTCACCCTCTTCTTCAAGCATGAGGCCAGCAGCGGCACATGGGCCAGCCACGGTGGGCACATCCACCTGGTTACAACACCCCCTTTTCCACACACAGCCCAAACCTCCCGGTGATGGCTGCATTTTGCAGCCAGGTGACACTTCATAGCCCCATTCCTTAGGGGACAGTATCTGAACAGCACAGGCAAAGGCCAAGTCTCTATTCACACCGACTCAATGGACACAACACGTACCACACTTTTTAAAATCAAAAATGGATAACTTCATCTTTCCCCTTCCAGCCCCCTGGAACAATGCTGTGTCCTGCTGTCAAGGAACGTGTGAATAAATTGGGGAAAAAAAAAGGTTAAAGAAGCCCAAGGGAATAGCAGTCCCTTTTTCTTTATTGTGGTTAATTTGACAAAGGCTCTTCTGTTCCCCCCCCGCCTTTTTTGGGCTGGTTTTGGTTTTTTGGTTTGTTGGTTGTTTTTGTTAGGGGTTTTTTTTTTGGAAGGGCTTTGTGCCAAGTTGCATTATTACTCTTCACCATGGTACTGCCATGAAACCTGGCTGGTATGTCTGCCTGAAAAAAAAATCACAGGTTTTCATAGAAATTGTCTTTATCTCAACAGCAACTCCTTTTGTTACCTCAGACATGAAAAGAGGAGGAGAAGGGCTCAGGCTCAAATCCAATCCCAGCAACAAGGCATCCAGGGAAAAGCATCAGGACATTCCAAATCCAGCATCACGAAAACCTGTCCCACCAACAGGGCAAAAACTGTCCAAAAACCCTCCCTCATAACACCAATGCAACCACAGACCTGTGTGACACGCTGCAACTCACTTTGCACAGCCTCCGTTTTAAACACTTGGAGGCTTGGGAAAAAAGCTCATACCATCAGTTGGGTTGTTTTGAAGGATTTTTAAATAGAAATAGTTTCTTTTCTTGCAGCTCATCGTGGCAACCAGAGCCTGCTGGCTCCTGTCAGCAAGGCAGGAGGCTCAGCAGCTCGTAGGGGGTGTCCTCTATTTCCAGCCTATTTACTGCTCCGGTGAGAAAGGCGCCTATAGATGCTCTAGTTCTCAGATGGGAGTTTGGAGGGACTCGATTATTCAACAAACCAACCCTTTATAAAGGCTGTCAAAGGAGTGATTTGATGCCTTTCAGTGCTTACTATACAAAACGCTGAAAGACCAGCGAACTTCAAAAGCCGCAGAAGCGGAGCTGGAGTTTGGCAGGAGTTCATTAGCTGCCTGTGTCCTTCTGTGTGTGGCTTGTAATTACATGCAGACCTGATGCCAAATCCTCATCTACCGAGGGGTACCAATTAATGTGCTGCTGGATGATTCACAGGTAGCTAATGTTGAGATTTATACAACCGGCCTGCCAAATAGCCCATGCTTTATTATTGCATATTTTTTAAGCTGGCCTTGGTGAGTTTTTTGGTTTGTTTTAATCACTTTTCAAGTTATCGTGCAAGTGAGGTTTTGGCAGCAAGATTGGGATTGTCCAGCCTCTTCCCAGGACAGGTATCAGTGAGCCTGATCCTGCTGTCACTCTGCACCAGCATCTACAGGTACACATGAATACCGTGTGACACCAGCCAAGGGTGAACCACTTATTGTATTTTCCCTTTATATAAAGCATACTTTTCTTTTCCAAGGGAAAAACAAAATAATCTAAAATTGAGGTACAATTTGGGCTCCATACTTGCCATTCCTGCTGTACATACCCTTTTATTCCTGTAGGAAGCAAAACAGTAAGAGCAGGAGCTTTGATAGCAGTGGAGAAACTGAGGAAGCAAGCACCTAAAAACAGTAAATTACTTTTTTTGGGTGAGCTGGGGGAAGAAATATATAAAGCTGCATCTCATGCAGAAAAATACAACAGTTACTAGATCTTCAGACCAAGAAAAAGAAAAGAAAAAAGAAAAAAAGCCCATCTCTTACTTGAGACCTCCATCCCTTTGCAGCCAGTTGGCTCCCAGTGCAGCCCCTGGCAATTAAAACCTTGGGAAGTCAAACACAACAGCACGGAAGCAAGCCTTTTGTTTCCCTGCCTTTTCATTCTTGTCTTGTGTTTGATCCCCAAACAGATTTCTCAAGCTATGGGGAAACTGTGGGCCCAGTGGAGCATCTTGGCACTGACTTGGAGCAGATCTCCAGGCACACTGGTTTGCCACCACTGATGGCTTTCCCATGGAGAGCAGGAGACCCAGCCTGCATTTCCTCCTCCTGCTGCTTGAAATTCCTCTTTCCAAAAACCAAGGCAAGTCCACTGAACTTTAAAGGTCCCTTCCAACCCGAACCATTCAACAATGCTATGAAATTCTCTTCCCTCTCATCTGCACCACTTCAGTGGCCTCCTGTCCACAGCCACCTTGAAACAGATGGCACATGAGGGGCACGATTTCAGATTTACTGGGGGTTTGATGCTCCTGGGCAGCAGAAACGATACAGGGGATGCAAGAGGGAATTTGCAGAAATGGTCAGGCTTGATATAACACTGTTCCCAAAGTTACCAGCCACAGGACCACTATGCACTCAAAAATCCTGGGTTTGGAGCCATTATAGACATATGTGTAACACCCAGAGACCCTCAATGGCTTTTGCTCTTCTTCACCTTTGTCATACAGCCTTCCCCAACAGCCAGTTTCTAGGTTAATTTTTCTCACCAAAAAAAAATATTCATCATGCAGACACCCACATCTCCCTGTTTCCCATCCCAACACCCCCATTTCCATACATTTTCCTCTTTCCATAGAAGTGGTTTCTCCATCTCACTTCTTTCTCCCGTAGCCCTGCAGGATAACTCAGCGCCAGGAGGGCTACAACCAAAGCCCCAACACTCACACCACTTTGTCCTTCTAATAAACCTTTCACTGCATTTGACATGATACAGGTCTTGTGCAGTCATGAAAACTTTCTTGCTTATCAGGAGAATTTTTAATCAACTAGAAGGCAAAACATAGCCTGACATTTTATTGCTTCCTTGTGCTTTGCTTTTAGATGTTTCAGTTGTCTCCAATTTGTACTCTTGCTAATCTCTCTAAGCAGGGATTGGTGGAAAGCCTCAGTCTTTCATGCCCAGCAGCTTCCTCCTGATAATTTGGAGGCTGGGCAGGCAGAAGAGCACAAGGGCAGCAGGGGGGACTCATAGTGGGGTAGAAGGCACCAGGCACCAGGCTCTTACACTCACTGCAGGTTCTGGGACATGGTTTTGTCCTGGCCACAATTACAAAACAACAAACAACGTCTGGGGAAGGGTCATAAGAAGTTCAGCTTTCCTTTATTAAAACCATCTGGTGCCTATAAAAAAAACCCCAACTGGTTGGTTGGGATGGTTGGTAGCACCTCCTCCCTGCTCTGCTCTTCCTGGCACTTCTCAAGAGTGGTGGCACTTGGCAGTGCCACCGTGAGGGACAGGGCTGCCGTGGGAACAGAGGACCCAGCAGATGCACACCCCTTTGCATCCCTTCTGCTGTGAAGGTGGGGTCCGCGTA
>VWZY01001386.1:48376-71164 GCA_013399075.1 Chloroceryle aenea
TTAATTACCCCCTGTGATACATTTCACTAGCCCAGCATTACCACTGCAGCACCAGCCTGGCCAGCAGCACTGCCCTTCACCAGCATGGATCTCAGGGCTGCTCCTCCTGCAAGTGGAGAGAATCTCTCCTGCTCTACCCAAAGTGCTGCAAACCAAGTGATGTTGCAGAGCAGTTTGATGCCCAAAGCACGAGTGGTTGGATGCTCATTTAGATGTGCATCAAAAGTTGCCCAGCGCCAAACCACAGCTGCCCCTCAGACCCGCAGGGAGGTTTTCTATAGGAACCCAGTTTGCTTTTCCATCCCGGGGAGGATTTGGCAGTAGCTCTTCTGGAAAGGGGACATGCAGCGGGGGGAGGCCCAGGCCTTGCCTATTGTATTTCTTGGAGCTGTTAATGACCGTGGCTCCAGCAATCCTAAAATAAGAAAGTGAGCTGTGTTCAATCCACTCATTGTTACTCGTGTGTTATCTGCGATTGCTCCCCGCCTAATGGGGAAATGGAGCAAAGTTACACGCTGTGTGTCAGGTGGCCCAAACTGGAGTCACAAGGCCAGAATACCAGTAAACTTCTGGAAAGTCCAAAGCTGAACCACCACTACCCCGTTCAAGACTATTTTTAGCATCGTCAGCTGTGGCCGGAGAAAACACCATGAGAGGGGCTGTGAGCTAGGGGAGGGAGCTGGGGGCATTACCAAGCCCACCCCAAGGCAGGAGGAGGTTAAGGGCAGTAGAGCTGCCATGTCCTGCTTTCCAAGGCAGGAGGAGGTTAAGGGCAGGAGAGCTGCCATGTCCTGCTTTCACGTGCAGGCGCCAGGGCGTCCAACACGTGCAGTCATTGCTGCCCTATTAAGAAATGTTTGCTAAGGCTGGACTTAGACCTGTCATTGGAGAGAGAGGCAAATAAAAGTGAAATCCAAAGGTGGCCCAGTTCCACCCTTTCCTGGGCTACTGGGAAGAATCAAACCACATAAAACTTCAGGTCACTTAAAAAGAATTAGCTGATAAATGTCATCCTGATACAGTGTTTGCTGCTGTTCAGGAAATTGGGCATCCAGATTAATGCAGGCCAGGAGGGTCATCCCTCAAGCATGTGCCTCGGTGACCCACGGGGTAGTCTCTGTGGTCTCAGACCTATTCCTGGCATCCCAAATCACTCAGGGTCAGATGCATTTGATTTGCCAACGACCTTCAAGTCCAGTCTGTTTTGAAACCAGCAATTGTACTATTGCTAAGTTTCACAATCCTGGTGTTTCATCCTTAATTTAATTTAGTTCCCCTAAATCTTGCTGGCTCCTGACACGATTAGAGGATTCCACGTTGCATTCTTACAAAGAAAAAAAATTTCAAATTACATGATTACGACAGAAAGCTTGGAATCATGACCTCCAAATCTCATCTGGGAGATAAAAAAATAATAATAAAAAAAAAGCTGTAGAAAAATGATACCTTCTGATTTAGTCTAAAGATTTTCTGAGGGGCCAATCCCACGATTTGAAAGAGCTCGATTTATGATCTGGGGGCACTGGGGACTGGTAACACCTTGTACATAGTCCTGGTTGTGCCTCTGTCTTGAATCTGCCATCCCTGCTCTCAAAAAGGAGAATAACAGCACCATCTACTGCTTTTCCTTAGCATCGCCTTGGAAAAACCTGCAGCCTCATCAAAGCGGCTCCACCAGGTCATGGCTAAGGTTTTCCACTGCCTGGTGATACAGCCCAGGATCGATGGAGCAATCGGAACAAACTTAGCCTGCAAAAATCAAAAGCGGCGTCTTAATTAAAAAAGACGCGTGTTAATTATTAGAAATTCCAGCCCTGAATAATTCATCTTCTCCCCAACCGGTGACAGTAAAAAGGATTTCAATAGTCTGGTATTTTCATATAGTTCCCTCAAAAGCTTTCATGTGTTTATGAGCAGAGCCTTAAAAGGCTGTTTGTATAACTCACAATTTCTACCGGGCTGGCATTTTCACCGTCACCAACAGTTAATGAAAGAGGTGGGACATCGCTGCCTGCTTCAAACCAGGTAAATCTGGGTCTGTGCTCTGCTCTGGCATGCTCCCAGAAGTTTGTTTGAAAGTCAAGAATGTGCCATGGTTTAATTATGCTTCTAGGTCAGGATCTAAATGAAAGCCCCGTTATAAACGGCAGTCTCGGAGGAAAGGTCCACACTGGAGTTTTTAGCCCCCAGTTGATTACCGGTTAACTCAGAGTAGTTAACACATTTGTAATGTCTGGTCTGGATGCTTCCCAGATGTTTGTTGCAGGATACAAACATTTGTGGTTTATAATGTAAACAGGTACACCTTCATTTTTTTTTCTTCGTCCAGGGTTGATTTCTGGTTGCAAACTATCTCAATAACCCAGCTGAAAACGCTCAGCATCCAAATGAAAACTGAAAGAAAAACTATCTGCCTTTTTCCACACCTAGACCAAACCATTTTATGGGCCGTGCAATAGCTTTTGGCAATGCCCTCGAAGTGTCAAGCCCCTGACGATGAACATGGGCAGTGACAGGGCAGGTGCGTGGCTGGCCACCAGCACCGTGGGGCAGCAGGAAAGGTGATCCTGAGCCAAGGAGCAGCCTTGAAGGCAGCATGCATGGGCTTGTGCCTTCTGAACACAAGCCAAGACACTGCTCTGATGGGTTGGCACTGGAGGGGCCTGGGCACGTAACCAGAGAGAGGCTTTGAAAGGCATCTTCAGCAAAATATAGAGAGCAACGGTGGGGCACACTGAGAGATGAAGCACTGCAAGGGAAAAGAGAAGCACGTGGCCCCACGTACAGGAGTCTCTCTATCAATCCTGTCATGCACAACTATACGACCAGAAACTGGAGATGAGCCAGGCAAGAGCTCCAACATCCCTCTCGCTGCCACCTCACGTGAGATGCGAGGGTCAGGCCGTGTATTTGTATACAATGCACAAGTCCCTGGGCTTATCTGCTCTCGAGTCTCTATCTCGATAATTCATTGTCCACTATCCTGACAATGTGTTTGCAAGGGCCAAGCTGGACCCTCCCCAAATATTTGAGGCTTTTCAGGGATAATGCTTCAGTGCTGTGGCCCGTGCTGCACGTTGACAAAATTTAGATGGTTATGATGCAGGGGTTCCTGGAGTGGCCCAGGAGCAGGAGGGGGCTACAGGACCTCAATGTCCCCATGGGCTATGAGTGCTGCACCAATCCTTCAAGGGGCATAGCATACACATAAGAATCTCACCAACAGCCTTCAAAGTCTGCTCTTTGCTCCCATTTATCTTATCTAGCACCCTGCTGAAGTATGGATTTACATAATACATACCTAATATTTTCATGTTCCCATTCATCGGGAGGATCTTGACACTGTTTTCTTTGAAAGCCTTGCCAAAAACGATCAAGCTTCTTACAACAGAAGACGGTTTTATAGCTCTGAAAAGGATTTTCTCCTCTGTTTGTCTTCTGAATATCTTCACATAGGCTGTCTGATACTGTGATAAAAGCCAGGCACAAAAATTCAGCAGTGATGGGATCCATGGTTTGGGTTAGTGGCACATTACAGAACTCCTGCACTCAAATTACTCAGTATGAACCATTTGGTTCACACCCTCTGTCTAGCTACAATATTTCCCCAAACTGTCTCGCAATATACCCTTTTAATAGCCAGAAGGGGTCAAGCCTGGCCTACTCCCATTTGTCACACACAGATTTCCAGTTAAATGTCCCATTCCCCCTCTCCCCCCCCTTTTTTTTCCCCTTAAGCACACAACCCTCCCTTCCCACTTTACTTTTCTGTGCCAGTTTAATTTTGCCTGGGACACTGGATTTTAAAAGGCTGAAGAAATGTCTCTAAAGAAGAAAAGCCACTAAAATAAATGATGTTCAAGTTACAATATTGACCTTAATACAGCTACAAATGCACGCAAGCTGCCTGCAGCCCACAGCATCAAACCACTGGAAGATTTCTCTGTACACAGATGAACTGCAATATATCTCTCTCCTATCTTTTGCTTTATTTTGAAAGGACAAAAGAAATATTTGCTTTTATATGAATGTTTAGGCATAAATTCTTCTTATAGCCAAAGGCAGACAAAATAAAATGAGCAGTAAATTACCCATTTTAAATAGTGATAATGATCAGCTCTTGGAACAAACCATTGGGTTAGTGGTTGACCTTTCCACCTTCGTATTGTGCCTTTATAGGAGACATGCTGTAACTGAACACCATGAATTTGCCTTGATACAGGAGAGGATGAAGTTTGGTGGCTTGAGCTATCCAAAGACTTGGACCATGGCACAAACTGTCTCTTCTGATCTTCAAAATCTGCAGATTTGCTCTGAATCAGGGGTTATGAAATAGCAAAGAGTAAATCCCTTTAAAATTGCCAGTAAATGTCAGGAAATGCACTTTAAACACACAAAGACACAGGTTCACTCACAATTGTTGCACAACAGATCACAAATAGCTTGTGTGCTCCGTCACGGGCCCCTTTATCTCCTTTATCCACTACTGCCAACACCAAACACTAAATGTCAAAATCCTTCTATTTCCAAATCCCGAGACTGTTTTGAAATACTGAGACCAAAAAATGAAAGGAAAAAAATAATAAAATCCCCCTGAGTGTTGCATTTTGAGTTCTTGTTTTTTGTCTTCTCAGCTTCCCCCCTCTCTCCAGCCACACACTCATGTTTACCATCCTCTTGCTCTTAGAAAAGCCTCATATCACCAGCTGCTCGGGAACTGGAGCAAAACACCAACTGCAAGGTGACTTTTGGGGTAACAAACCCAACACCAATAGCACAAATTGCCAAGTCTGACATGGTCCTGTTTCAATATGGTTTTGTTTTGATCTTCTATTCAAGACTGCAAGCCTGTGTGGCTCCATGACCATGTGTGCTTGTGTCCCCATGGGCACGAGCACCTGATAAACAGTCTGAAAAATACCTGTAGGTTACAGTGTGCATTAAGGAACCCAGCCCTCGTTTCACCCTTTCCTATTGGACTTGGTTAAAAAGCTCCTCATGATTGTTTCCTATTTCTTGACCCATTCTTGTTCATGTTTTCAATATTCAGCACCTTGCTGTCACAAGTTGAGAAGCTGTTGCTACACCCAACCTGAAGGTGAGAGAGAGAAGAAACCAAAACAGAACAAGAGAAGTGCAAATGAGCCTGGTTCTTACTCAGAGGAAAAATAATTCCATGAAAGGGGAATCTTGCTTCCCAAAATAGCCTGGCACCAGCCTGTAACAAGAGACCCTTCTGATGATGCCAGTCGAGGAGAGCAAGCACAACACGACCGCCTGCCCTTACAAGAGCTCAGCCTGGACAACACAGGGGTCTCTCTGCTGCAACTGTCTCCTTAACACCATTGATCTTAAAAGAAAGGAGTAAACAGAACTTGGCTTCAAAAGTTTCGCCGTCCATAGAGATTAAACCTGGCCAGTTCAAAAGGCTATTATTTCTGTGCCTCCTTGTGCAGATATGATCTCAAGAAAAACACCCATCTAGGTCTAATAATAACAAATAATACAGCTATTCATCCAGCCCGCTGCTTACATGATGGCAATTTCCCCATAATTGCAGGTAAAAGAAACAGGCACACAAACAGCAGTCTGTAGTGATCCTGGGCTACCCAGGGCTTGGGTTGAGACTATTTCTTGTAGGTACATACATTTTTGGGAAGAAAACTATTTCAGACTCCAACAAAATTTCGACACAGCTTTTCTCCATCCCTGCCTGGAGCTCTATTTGTAACCAAAAAACACAAGGAAATTAAAAAATAAGTGAGTAAATAAATAAATATAGGGTGAGCACAAAGGTATTTCAGAAGGAAACTGGTTTCTGGGTGGTGATGAGACTCAGCCCCTTTTGGTGTTGGACCTCCGGGCAGTGAAGCAACCGTCGAACCCTCACAGCTCCTTCCCCGCCTGTTACGTGAATTGCAAGACAAATTTACGCCCAGGAGTCAACGCCTGTGATTAAGCAAGTGGGTAAATGGAGTGAGTGCCTGCGCCCATCCTTTCTCCCTCCCAGGGCTGCGGGGGTGGCAAGGCGGGGTGCTGTAGACAGCAGATATTTGCCCTCCGATAAGGTCAGGGCAGCTCCTGCCTGCAGCTGCCAACACAGGGAGGGCAGTGGAGCTCTGCGGGCTCTGTGCGGTGCCAGATGGGATGCTGCAGCCCTGAGACCCCTTTGCTCACCTCCAGAGAGTGAAAAGGCTCAGGGGGACAGTCATAAAGTCACCTCCGGCATGTGCTGGGACCTGTAACTCAGCATTGGCCTGAAGAGGGACATGGCACATGCAAATGATGATGATTATTACTCAGCACTCATTAAGTTGTTAAACTCAAGGTCACCTGCAGCGTACGAACAAGGCAGGGAAGGAGCCTCCTGTCTCTCCCATGGCTCCTGTGCCTCCAGGCAGCCACCCACAGCCACTTACTCATTTTGGCAGCTTGTCTGGCTCCTCACACCTTTGCATGCACCTTTGTGCCATACACTTCAGCACTTTCGAGCCTCAGCTTAGGTGCTGCCTCCCATCCCCCTGTACCAAACTGGGTCTGAGCCCCAGGGCCAAGCACAGCTGCCTCTCCCCAAGAGCTCGTTCATGGTCACTGCTTATTTCTGAGATTAAAGCAAATACTGCAACACCAAAAACTGGGGGGGCTAATCCTGCCTGGAGCTGAAGTTGAATGCTCTGTCCCAGGAGGGCAGCCAGGGGACAGGGAGAAATGCTGAACACTCCCTCTGCTCATCCCATGCCAGAAGAAAGACACCCAGGCAGGAGCCACCTCTTGTGATGCTTCTGCTTCCTTCCAAAGCCTATTAATGGCCTAGGGACAACTTGGTTTATTTAGAACACAAGGTGGATGAAGCAAAGGTAAGTCCCTCACTAGTAAACATTTTCCAGCTCAGAGCAGCTGCATTTCCAGTCACCTGCAGCTGTCCCCAGTCTGCAGGCATCAGGGGACACACCAAGGGACAGCACACGAACAGACAGCCACATATGCAGTGTGCTGTGCATCCAAGCACCCACGAGGCTGGCAGCATTCAGGGGAAAAAACAGAGAGAGGTGAATACACCCCTGCAGGCCTCCATGCACCTTGACCTGTGCACAATTCCTTTGCTCTTCAGCCTGTCATTTTCCTGTCCCCATGGCCCAGCACTCAGCTGAGACAGTGGAGTAGACCTCAGAGTGAGGTGTACCCCAGTGGGGTGGCAACAGGAGCTTGGAGAAGTCCACCTCCTCTGCCTTTATATTTTGTTCTTGCCCGCCCCAATCCAGATGGGATCCCCATTTTTGGATCCAGCTGCAATTGCCATTTCAGAGCCCAGGACTGCATTCAGGAGCCCAAATTTCTCCCTTGGATGCCATCTAGTGCTCAGTGCTGAGAGCAGAGATGCCTCGCAGATGCCAGGAGCTGAGGGGGTGGGAGATCATCTCTTCAGGGACTGCCACCAACCTCTTTAGCTGTTTGCTCACGCCAGAATTTATTTGACAAAATCTCGCTGAAAATCACCTGTGTTTTGGGTCGACAAAGCTTCTTACAACAGTTTCTTTCTCTGATTCTATTTTTGTCCCTAATATTGTATAATTTCAGGAATAAGCAATGATACAGCAATGCAGACTCAGGAGGTAGGACTCCTTCAGAGGATAACATCTCTCTGGAGCCATCTAAAAGCTGTTCCAAATGAGTGAAAATCAAGTTTTCTTGAAGTACCAGTCTTGCAGATCTATAAGAATAGGCCCTCTTACAGTGGGAAGTGCCTGTTTTTCTTCATTGGACTGTAACATGAACCAAAATATCTTAGATGGATACAGCCACCTCTTCAGTGGGCAGCATGGACCCCACATGGGGCTCTCCTCCTGCTTTTGAGGAAAAGCTTTGACAGATTTTTGGGAGCCAACATGGTGAACTCAAACAGAAGAACTTTCTTCATGGATTACAGGGAGGATAGGGGGAAAATAGGTAGGAAATAGCCTGTCACTTAAGAAATACAGCAATGTGACTTGCAGCAGAGTATAAGGAATGCAGAAGGAAAAATAACCCTAAAATTTCATATACATTACAACTTCCTTCAACCAACCTCTTTGTATTCTTCTCACCAGAAGCTAGTTTTTATTCTTTTCTTGCTATGTCCTCACACATAAGGAGTTTAGATCATTAGCACAGCCTGCAGCCACAAGTGCCTTAACTGGCCCATCCCACATGCTTGAGCCCCCTGCCCCTGCTGGGCACCCAGTCAATGCCAAACCCCTTGTCTCCTCTTGCATCCTGCAGAGATGCTCTTGGTCTCCAGCACACAACCTCAGTCCCTAGAAGTGTCAAGAGACTCACCAAGACTGGAAACCTCCCTCCTCAACTCCTCTCCCAGATCCCAGGAACACACACCCCATATGCCCCTGGTGCATCACAGCCTCGTGCCTCCCAACATCTAGCTCAGGTCTGTCTCACCGAGCCCAGGTCTCACCTCTGCACTGCAATGTAGACATATCCTCAGGACATGTCTATTCACCAGGTTCAGGCTGCTCTGCTCTTGCTCAGAGCTGGCAGGGTACAAGTCAGGTCTGGTCTGGAAGCTGCAGAGCAGCATCACAGTGCAAAGTGAGCCCAATTTGCCTGGGCACCACGCCACGCTGAAGCTGCTCTACAGCACACATCCAGCTTGGGGCGAAAGCGGTGAAGGCTGCGCAGACCTGCTCCTCCAAAGCCTCCTGCTCTGGTTCCCAGCTCCCTATCACCACTGCTTTCCCAGAGCTGTGCTGCACTCCCACCCACAGCTAATCCTGCCTTACTCTGCCTCTGCTGGCATCTGCCCTTCCCAAGGGTGGCATGTCCTCACTCTTGCTGCGGCGAGGCCATCAAGACCATTGCATCTCAGTACCTTTGGGGTTACATGCAGCTCCTGCCAATCATGCTCCCGTTTCAGAGGCACTGCGATCAAGCCTGCTAAGGTAAAATGATTCACAGGCTCACTTGGCATTTTAATAAATTTTTTTTTTTCATCTGCAATTTCAAATGGTGTAATTTTGAGATCAAAGCCCTTCCTCTGTTCTAATGGCTCCATCTAAGCCTGACCCTCACACATACAGGAGCCTCAAGGGAAGAAGTGAGACTCAATCTCAGCCAACACGAAACAATTCACAGAGGACAAACTGGGCTGAACTTTGCTCTCACTCATACCCATCCAAAGTTAATTTGGTTTAATGTGAGAAGAACAGTAACTGCTCAACTGATTCTTAGTCAGATCAGACACATCCCTGCTGTGTACTTAAGAAAACCCATTGGATGGTGCTGCCTGTGAAATAACAGCAATTACCCCTGGCCTGAGGCGAGAAAGAGTAGCTGGGGAGTGTGCTGCATGGACAAACAGCCAGCAGGACACAAGGTAGGAGGCTGCCATCTCCTTCCACTCAGTGTGTTTGGCTTCCTGAGCAATACTCAGCTCCCAGGTTGATCAGAGTTGCTCTTTACACTCTGTTTTTTTCAACACACTACAAATAGCCCCATGCAAACCCTTTCCTCTCCCCTTTCAACACAACTCTTCTGCAGGAGAGAAAGAAGTTAAGTGGGGCCCAAGATGCACATCTTGACACAGGTCTGAGGGAGAACATAGCTCCCCCCCAGCTGGAGATGCTGGAAGACATTGTGGAATGACCTTGGACAAGTTCAGAACAGGAGGGCCTGCACTTGGGACAGCTGCCAAAGTTTACCATAAGGTAAACTGAAGGGCAGTGGGACTTTATTTTGGTTCAGGCCTGTCATAGTAAAGCTTGGCTTAAATTGATTAGGTGTTGTTTTATGATAAAATGAAGTAAAACCTGTCAGAAAGAAACATCACAGCTTGCTGTCCTTTGTACTCTGAGCAGTGAGTCTGTACAGCCACACTGGCCAGGAAAATAACAGGGCAAAGACAGAGCCAGTCTCACCAGTTATATCTGAATGTAAACACTGGCTCTCTGGGGCATGGATGAAATCTCCATCCTGAGGGCACAGGAAAAGCACTTAAGGTGGTTTTAGCTGGACCTACTCTCCGGGCTTAGCTCTCCCTTTGAAGGTGGTCCCAGGGCAGCCTGCAGACCCCTAAGTGACGCCCTCTCTCCCTTGGCTGGCTGGGCGTGCACTGGAGCAAGCACTAACCCCCCCTGCCAACAGCCTGTGCTATTTTTTCATTTGATTTTTCCCAACACAAACACTTTGCTGCTGCTGCTGCACAGCAATGCAAGGGGCTGTCCCCTCCTGGAGCTTCAGTCCAGCTTTCCCTCCTGGTCCTTTCTGTGTCACCCTGCCTGGTGGCACTGCTGGTTTAGAAGACTGCTCAGGTTATACATGTTGTCAGAGCCTGGCTGGATCTGTCTCTGATGCCTGACAGCTCATGAATCACTGTGAACCAGGAGCAAACCAGCTTCCCTTGCATTTGAAATGAGCTGAATCTTTTTCTCACAGACCTACTCCATCATTCCCCATTTAAAAAAAAAACAAAACAACTAACCAAAAACAAACACAAAAACAAAACAGGACTCGTTTCATTCTTTCACATCTAGCTGAAGCACCTCTGTGAACAGAGTCTCTTTTCCCATTAACAACTGTAAGTACATTTGTTGTGCACGTTGCCATTTGATTTATGCCTTGCTGATAAAACCCAGGCTCTGGTTTCACGAATCAATACAACAGCCCTGTTCAAAACCCCTCCAGCCCCCCTTCTCCCTGAGCAAAAAGCTTCTTGATGTTGAATATTTCCTTATCTAATCTTTTGTACTTCAGCAGTTCTTCATTTAAAACACTGGTGATTAAAAATGCGGAGGGGGTTGATCATAAGGAGAGATTAAAGAACTTTAACAAAGTATTTTAAATAATAATAGCACTACATTACCGGGAACAATGTCTCCTTATTAACTGACTGCTGTGCAGTAGTGCCAAGGGACCCCAAGCAACCGCTCAAAACCCCTCTGCGTTAGGTGCTTAGCAAAGACAAGAGCTGCTATAAAAAGCACACAAACTCCCTATGGATGCAAAAGGCAGCCTAGCAGATGTTTACATCTCCAATTTCTCACAGACACATCCTTAAGTTTTTCTTAATTCTTACTGAATTCCAAAGATTGATAAATTGCTCTTTTAGGAGCTCTATTCTTTGAGCTGTCCTGCGTTCTACCTAGAGATGTGCCTCAGATGATACATCAGTTAAAAATAACTGGGAAATATCAAAAAGTCATATGCAAACCTGTGGGACAGCTACTTATCTTGAATACTGAAATGCCTTCTAGTCGTGCGTTAAGTGACAAGTCTCACTTTTGCCATTGGAAATAGAATCTAAATGAAAAATAAGCAGTAAGGACTCAGGACTTCCAGCTAGGAGTATCATAAAGAACCCACATCCTTTCTTCCCTAGTGCTCGAGAAGCACCAGAACTGCCTTAAGAGTGGAAATTGCCTCCACTTCCCAGGGAGACCCTGTGTCATAACCTTATGTACAGGGCTGGTTACTACAGACTGGACAGAGAGGTGGAATTCAAAGCCAACCTGGGCATCCCATCTACTCTGTGAAAGAAGAGAAATGGGTAAACTGATGTGCAGTTTAGCATAAGGACCTGGCCATCCAGAGTCATTTCACTGCACAGCTAAGTAGGAGATGGATCTGATTTCTATTTCTTCCTTCCAGCCCCAGTACAGCGAAACCAGCTCACTTAAACCACTGGAGGGGAATCTCCAAAGAACCCCAGTAATTGCCTTAAATTGCTAAAATAATCATTACCCAATAATCCCATCTACCCAAGAATCCCATCTATGGTTTCTCATTTGAATCGCTCTGATCCCTTTAGAAAGGGGGAACAGCAGCATCCATCATTTAAAAAAGAGAATACAGTTGAAGTTAAACCAATTCCTCAGTTAATCAAAAAGTCATCACACAACCTGTGAAATATCCAACAAAGACATCCTAGCTCAGCAGCAGGGAAAGAGAAGTGAAAGGGGCAATGGTCTCAAAGAAAAAGAGAGAGGTCAAATAAAAAAAAAATTGAAGACATAGTCAGATGGGGCATTCTTAAAAAAAAAAGAAAAAAAGAATAGAGACTAACAGAAAGTATGGTTAAGAAGTGAAGAAATAGAGAGCATGAACAGGAGGTCAGAGAACCAAGATGTAACAAACAGTGAGGAATTCAACAAATGCAAAATGTCCCCTCAACATTAGGATGAGTGAATCTGTTGAGCTGTTCCCTCTACTTTCACTTGCCCTAATGGAGCTGGTGCTGGAAACAGAATTTGAGACACGGGCAGGGCAAGGCAGATCAGAAGAGGTGAAAAGGATCAGAAGCAGCATCTTTTCCTCTATAACATCTCATATTTTATAGCTTCACCTCAACAGAGCACACGATCATACATGGTATAACCTTTGGGAGGTGAGGTTGCAGTTTGTCCTACATGACATGCTGTCAATCACTGTATAAATCATTGCTCTCTCAATTTTTCTTATGCTTGCATTCCAAATTAGACTTTCTCAGCAAAGTTGTTCAATCTCAAAGAAGTTTAAATGGTTTTCCAGCTGATCCTTGGCCACAGTTTCTTTCAACTCAGCTCAAAATAGGGGCCAAATCCAAGCTTGGCTCTGCGCCGTCTGTTTTTGGTATTACTCGATAAGTTCCTCTCGTCTGGAAAACCCTTCAGGTTTATCTTCCAGTTTCCCCCTGTACACAGATAACGGGCAAGTCACAAGCGCCTTTGCTGAACATGTGTGACTCAGATGGTCGTGAAACGGAGCAGGACTCCATTTCCACACACTGACTTACACAACCCAAAGTCGTTTGTTGTTTCCTACTTGTTAGGCTCCCCAGTGCAGTCCAACTATGACAATAATGGGCTTCACAAGAACTCATTTTGTTGCTGATTAAGCTTTGCCACCACAACAGCCAGGTAGTATGGAGAGACATACTAGTGTAGGACTCTCCAGGGTAGCTCATGAGAGTCCACCTACATCTGCATATTCCAGATTTTTCCTCCCAGCCCAGCAAACTTGGCTAAAACATTTTGTTTTCTACTTAAGGGAGTTGTGAAAAAGTAATGTTCTCATCTGAGAGCAGGTCTCCAAAGATTTGTGCAGAGGATGCGAGCTCAGCTCCCACGGTCAGGCCAGCCCCAAGGCTCACATCTGAGAGGGTCTCCTCACACTGGAAGCCTTAGCAGAACAGAATGGTTTAAACCAGTAAGGCTGCTTCATAGAAATGATAAAACCAGATTAGAAGATCTAATCTCTAGGCAGCAGGAAGAACTGATGGGAAGGCCAGCTGTGAAAACCACTTCCATTACACAACGCACAAGAATGGGCCCAAAATGCTACTGTAGGAAGATGTCCTGTGTCACGAGTGGGTCAGAAAACATTTGTAGCATTATTACAATGTGCCATTTCTTAAATTAATTGCTAAACTAGTGATAGAACTGAAGTCCATAGGAAAAAGGCAACTGCTTTCAGCATGCATTGGAAAAAAACTGCAAACATTTACACTTATGCACAAGGTTGCAATAGGAAGCAAATAAAATGATATCCCTGCTTATAAAAGCAGTCATATCAAGCAGACTGTAAAATTAAATTGATGCACTAGCACACAATACAACCTAAGCAAAAAATGATATCCCTGGCTATCTAGTAATCCTGCTGCATACATCTAGTGGGCATGATTAGCATCTTATGAGGCCATTACTTTAGCAGACAAAATATAACCAGAAGATTGTTATTTCTCATGACAAAGGTTTTGCCTTGGTAGTTTTTAACACGGATGGTCACATTTAGGTTTATTAGTACACTGCTGGGTTATTAAAAAAAGCATCATATAAAGGTTAACCCAGAAGCCTTGGGAATGAAGGAAAACCACCTTTTATTATGCGTGATCTTTGGTTTATCTCCTGATCAGTAAAATATCAGCAGTGTCCCTTCAATGAGGCCCTAATTCATTAAGATTTTTTACATGGCAATAGAATCCACAGGTTGGAGAGGAATATGGTTTATGAGTGCTGCAGGTCAGAGTTAACACACACACGTTTTCATGGAATCATAGAATGGTAGGGGCTGGAAGGGACCTCTGGAGATCATCGAGTCCAACCCCCCTGTGTTTCCCCTTATGACCATCACCTCTCATCCCATCACAGGGCAACACTGACAAAAGACTGGCAACTCCAGGCAGATGGCTCCACTAACACCAGGGTAAGCCTGGGCAGACAAAGTTCCAGCAGAACAGCTGAAGGACAACAACAACTTTGACAATGGCAACTTGCATTAAAGCCTTTAGCAATTATTCCTCATCAAAGCCTCTAGATAATTAAGTCCTCTCTCCAATGAGTGCAACAGTTGATGCACGTTTCCCATTGCTGTGTGGTTAAGCTTGGTGCCCCACATGAAGGATGCTGCTGCAGCCTTGGCCAAGCCTCCATCACACAGGCACAAAAATGCCAGTTGAGTAATTACCCCCAAGCACCTCTTTTGTGGCAGCCTTGGCACAGCCACCAGAGACACTGAACTTTTCATCCTCAAAGATGATCCCACCAGGATGGGTGTGCACTGTGGAGGGAATACTCACCTCTATTTTTGACTACCAGACAACAAAAATCCAAATTTCTGAGAGTAGCTCCAGATGCAAAGGCGCTGGTGTCCCTTTGGCTAGTCTGCTGTCTCCAGGAGGATCTGTTATTTATCTCTGATCTGACTGGGATTCAGCCTAATGCAAAAGAACCAAAAACTCTCTACTGCTCTTGCCATCCTGTTGCCATGCCATAGAAATTCAAAAGGTGAGGATTTCTCTCAATTTCATCTCTCCTTGCTGTGCCGTTTTAGAAAGAGAGGAAGTATCATTCAATGAACATCTGCAATTTACACCCAGTCCATGGTAACAGCTACCACGACCTACATAAAATTAGATTTCCCCCTTGCTCCCAAGATACTTTGATTCACCTTCAAAATCTGAGTGGGTGAGATTTTACATTTGTCCCCATTTTGTCCTCTCCCTGCTGGCTGCCACATCACTTGAAGACAGAGGCACAACATGGCCAGGAGGGTTCTGATGTGCTCTTAGCCACACAGGTCCCATGTGAGCCCCTTCCTCCAGGATTGCAATCCCTCTCTTGTTTCTTACTGTGGATATTCAAAATTAATCTGGATGATTCTTGAAAGGATGCTTGCAAAGGGGAGAAGAAAGAAAAAAGAAAAATAAAGTCATGATCTGTCAGAAGCAGATCATTTATCTCCCCCTTTTACTACACACACTACACCCAGGTATCCAGACCCAGCCAAGCAGCTTCCTTGCTTTGCTTACAAACTCCTAGTTTACCCAGTTTTGGTTCAGAGAGACAGAGGAGGTTTCCTACAGGAACAGATGGATTATAAACACAGCAGGGAAAAGATGCCCCATGCCCCACAGCAGCTACTGCTCAGGTCACACCACTCCGTGCTCCCTGCTGGGGATCACCACTCTGAACAAGGCTCTTCCCCTGTTTCACAGGGAAGCATCCAAAAATCCCTGCCCAAATCCACAGGTAACACAGGGTTGATGCTTACAGAAAATCACTCACAATTGCAAACTGTCCCAATTCATCCCCTCTGGAAAAAGCACTCCCTTTCCTTCGTGATCCCATGATCAGGCAGCTGAGTGAGCACATCTCACTGCCCCTCGCCTGTCTTCCAGACCCACCCCCCACCCCACATGTGTCTTTCTCCCCCCTCACACTCTGCTAAGCAACCCCCAACCTCCCAGTCCAACCATCTTCCTAACGTTACCATGGTTTCCCGTGGTGCTCACCAAAGCTCATGCCCGCGATGTAACCTAAAATGCTTTTCTTCAAAACCTGTAAGAGATTCCAATGCATGAATTGCAGTCCCACTCTTTTCTTTTCCCCCAGATTTATTAAAAATACTTAATCCAAACTGTACCAGTTTCTCAAGAACACACCTCAATGGTTTCTGTAGGAAGGGCAAGCCTATATAAAAATATCAGTGGCAGGATCTCACTCCAAACAGCTAGAGAAGTACCAGATCTAGGCACATAAGTGTATTGAGTTCCTGATGATCTTTTTAGGGTTGGAAATTATTTAAACTCCAGCCTCTTCCAGATTTTTCCCCCCCAATTTCATCATATTTGAAAGAAGCCACTCAAGCCTCTCACACCAAGATTTCTGATGCAAGAATTCCACACCGCAGAGCAAAAATAGCAGAATTATGAACACTGAAAGTGTCTAGCAAGGCTTTTCATTTTAATTCATATTTGAGAAAGGTTTCTAGCAGCTGGAGAAAGTAAGAGCTGTATTCATAAACCCCTTGGCTATTTGCCACACGAATGGTGCTTTTATTGAGTGGAGGGGGGGGGGGGGAAATGGGGAATGTGCCTATTCCGCATCAGGAATGCATTTCTCTGATTCATAAATCCTCCCCCTCTCCCCCAGCTGACTAAAGGAAACCTTTCTCAGTTTGCCACTGCGATGAGAGAAGGCGAGAGCGATTCTCTGAGCGTGCCAGCCCCAGAAAGAGGTATTTCAGTTAAAACAACACGCTTATTAAAAACACACACACAAATAGGACTATGTGTTACAGCCTGGCCGAGGGATGCTCAGACCCAGCCCAGACAACAGCAGGGACAAATCTCTCAAAGGTGCAGCCAACCCATCATACCAGCAGCCTGCCACGAAGTGTAACATCCTGCCATCAATACATATATTTTTCAAGACAGGTCTGAGAGTTTCCAGTCGAAAGGTCCCACTCAGACATAGGTGGGGAGAAGGAATGAGTTATGAGGATGCAGAACTGAAACATAGAAAGATGAAGGGATAAATAAATCAATCTAGAAGAAATTCAATATTGGCACATGAAGACAATATGTGGACACAGCTGGAAATGGGAACTACAACTCCTGATTGTCCTTAAGAAAAGCTTTGTCCTGAACTGCAGGTACCACAAGACATTAGAGGTGCTGCTAAGATGCAGCCATTAAGGTGCAGGGAAATACCTGTACCTTGGGTCATTCTAGGCTTAGTGACTTTGCAGCTCAGCACTCTTAAAAATGGAGCAGTTTGGGTTAATAAGATAGGTCTAACTTTTGGCAGATCCCCAGATGGGGAGCTTAAAAGTAAAAATAAAATAAAAGCCACTTAAACATTAGGGCTTGGCAGCAGCCAAGTGGAAAATTTGGATGGGGATTTTCAGACTTCAGCTCCATCTCTTCTACTTTGGGCACTTCAACCCTTAACTGTGTGTAACCCTTGACAGCTTGCCCAGCACCCCACAGGGGCTGAACCCAGATCTTAAGGTCTTGGTCGGGACATGAACCAGGCACTTGACGTGCAGAGACTGACATTGCAGCACCCCTCACCCCAGGCAGGAACATCTGCACTCCACAGTCCAGTCTAAATAACAGATTCTGATGCTTCAACAAGCCTCACTTGAAGTATTTCTTCATTTCATACCATCTGTGTGTGGTTTACTTCCAGCCCTATTCTTGTCCTGGCCATTGTGGACGTGAAGTACATGCTGTTCCACCCTGTTTGCATTAATGCTCAGATACAGAGTGGCAATACAGACGGGGCAAGGAAATTGTGGACTGATTCTGCAAGGTCATGGATCTTTAAATAGCATTTCATATCAAAGTCAAAAAGGATTGCATCTACTATACAGGCAGCAGACCAAATCCTAAACTTTTCCTCGTTTTGTCCCTGGAATAGATGCTCATGGCTCCAAAGTGAAGGGTGAGGATAAACTTCAAACTCCCCCTCACCAGCAAGTGCTTTTCCCAGTTGAGCTAATTAGGCAAAGCCAAGAGAAAGTCTGCCAGCTCTCACAGATTATACCCTAAAAGAAAACATACTTGGCAAGCCACTGCAAAAATGCTATAAGCAGCTCACACGGTCACTGCTTTTCCCTCCACACTGCTACAAGTTACCTTTCAGAATGTGCTGCTGAGCTCCAGGCTACAAAGTTTTGGTAGGAATTATATTGCCCAAAACTTGTAAAGAAAAGGAGAGTAAGGCTGCATGGAAACAAAGAATAGCCCCCACCCTTCTGTATAGCTCACCTCATACCCATATTGTGCTTCACAACTGTGAATAAACCTTAAAATATTGCAAAAAAAGGACTACTACACATACCTGCTTTAAAAGTGGCCCCTAAATCCCCCAAATAAACCATCACTCAAATCACAGAGCATGTAAAAAAATATAACAGGGATTCATTTCTATTAACTTCTAAGGGGATGAAGAATCTAGTTACTCATTTGTGTCCTTAAAAAAAAAGCCACAGTCTTATCAGAAAGTCTCATTCTCATGGAGAAGGAATAAACCACTCAGAAAATGTGTCCTTCTCTAACTTGTGGTGGTAGAGTGTGTATGCACCCAGTGCAAGCAGTCTCTTCAGCAACCTCCTCATTAAACTCATGTTTATCACTTTGCGTGCTTGAAGTGTTTCCTTTTCAGTATAAGGAATTCCACACTGCTTCCCCACTCTGACTCCTGGAAGATTTTGGGCACACATTCCCACCAGAGCATCATATGTTACCATACAGTTCAGATTTTCACTCAATATCAGAAAGAGACCATAACAGACTTTGGACCCATACGCACTACATTTTGAGGATACTGCTTCCATATTGCATCTTGTTACATTATATTGCAACAAGTTAATCACAAGATTGATATTGGTTAACTAACCCCCAGAACAGTTCATTTCCAACACGCAGCCTAACGGTTCAACATCTGCTCATGGCCAGTACATAGGGGTTGATAAATAACATCAGTTACATAATATCAATGGGAATTGCTTGGTTACAAATCTTAACCTGCATAAGCCTCTGAACCATGTAATTTCTCTAACACTCAAAAAAACCCATTTCACATGTCACAGTTTACCCACTGCTGCATTATCTCATTAACTATCTCCTCCAAAACCAGATTGGGAAAGCAAATCCTACTGAAAATCCACAGATTTAGGGCACTTACAAGGATCAGATGGCATGCCCCAGAACCTGAGTTTTTTGCATAAACAGATGCACAGCATTGATGGTCTTTTTTAGTCACAGTGAACTGGAAAAATACAGCATCTTACCTTCTTCCCAAATGGGCCAAGAGGTTCAGGGTCCTGGCCTTAAGTCCTTTGATAGACTGGATATGGCTCAAGACATTCAGCTACAAGCCCTTCTGCAGAGTCCTGACAGCAACTGAATCAAACACTGCAACAGGCACCACCCAGGTCCTTCAACATCCTGCTGTTCAGCACCACATAACCAAAAAAACCCAAACCCTTACCTATTGAGTGAAGGGAGTTTGGTGCCCAAGAGGAGCAGCAGCAAAAATCTGAGCATGTGGCATAAACCTCTTGAGAGAGATGCAAAAAGTTCATGAGTTTCTGCCCAGGACCCCAGTGCACCATAAAGGGGTGCAAAAACCCCTCATGTTTTAGCAATTTAGAATTAGCAATTAGAATTTAGCAGTTCCTACTGTAAATCCAGCCCTGATGGCACACCAGAGAGAGGTGAGTACCCCAAGCAAAGGCACCCCATGGCAGCTTTCCGCATGCCATCACATAGTCCCTGGCTATGGGGAAGGTGGAGACGCTTGGATATGGGGATCTGACTCCCAGCTGGCACTGGGGTGCAACAAAGGGCAAAAGCAGCAAAGCAAGAGAGAACAAGCCATGGCAGTATGCCTTTAATAAGCCCAAACCCGGAAAAAAAGCAACTGCTAATACAGTGTCTGAAAACACAGAGACAACTGGCCACAAAGGAACCAAAGGTGCCCCACCCTAAACAGAAACATCTATCTTGCTGCTCAAGCAAGGGATTTCTCATTCAGTAGGGAAGAAAGAAAAAAGATCCTGGGGACTGCAAACCACCCAACATCCAGCTGGACTGAACAGCATCCAGTCTACAGCTGATTTCTGTTTTAAATAAGCTGCAACGCTACCAAGCGCAGTCAGATCATTCCGAGATAAATGTAAGCAGAGGGAAGAGATTTTTTACCCTGCTTCACAGTCAAATACCATTTCGTGTGATCTACACCAAAAATAAAAATGCGACTGCCAGACACTGGAGTCTCCATCTCCTAGCAACACCTCCCCACCCAGTGTTTGACTCCAGAGCCTCCAGCTCCTGCCTGTAAGCGCAGCTCTCTTCCCCAGTGTGTGCAGATGAGAGCTATAGACACACATACATAGAAGCATGCACATATACATGTGTTTATTTAAAAGCCAGAGGGAAAATTAAGCAAATATTCTCAACTCTGCACCCAGGCACTGCTTTCCAGGAGCACAGCAGGCTCTGCAGGATGGCTGCTCTCAGCTCTCACTAACACTGATGCAGGTGGAAGGTGCTCACCCATCTGGTGATAAGCTTGCTGCCAAGCAGAGGGCTTTCTATAGTCTCCTGTAAGCCTGAAGTCCCCCAAATATATCCTGTAAATTAAAAATATGATTAATATGAATTCACTATTTCTAGTAAACAGCTTCTGTGTGTATAGCAGGCTGTGGAAATGCTCATGACGCATCAGTTTGCTTCAAGTTTCAGTTAACAACTTTTAGGAAACAAACAAGACATCAAAATACTGCATCTACATAGAGCAGCTCCTGTTAAGCATATTATTTCAACCATTAAAAAACCCCAAACCCAACCGTTTGACATCTCACCTCTTTGTTGGGCTGCTTCATTCAGACAGAGTCAGGGCTTGCCAAGACTGGAAGTGGAGATCAAACAAACCCCACATGGTCTTGTAAGCAAAGACAGAAGGAAGCTGCTGAGAGCTTGCAAGGTAAAAACTTGCAGGGACTGACCATTTTGGAGCTGCTTGAAGATGATGGCATTTTCTCAGGCTTTCCAGGAGTTAGAGTTATTACCATCTTACCTAAAGTTTGCTATTTGTAAACACTGTTTCTCTTCTGCCTTCGTGTACGTCTAGTGTTCTGATTCAGCCTGCAGTTTCATTATACTACATCTGGATTTGTAGGACAGCAACCTTCCCGTTTCTATCCCGAGCTTGATATTGTAGTTATTTGTTCAATTAAGTTGTCATTTTATTATTTAGCATAGTACAGTTGCATAGTCTGGTCATTGTTTTAGCAGGTATCTTTTGTTTCTACACGCTCCTCTCTTAGCTTCCCAAGTAGCTCTTTAACACTTCAGACCATGGACTGTGTTTGTGACTCTTTCTGCTGCTTCACACGGCTGAATGAGAAATGGAGAGGTCACAGTTCCCACTCTTAAGACATGGCAGGACTACTCTGCAGATATGCTAGACCAGTTTCCAACCATGCTGCTTCCTCAGGATGAGCATACATGTTTTGTTTGGGTTTTTTTTTCTTTTTAGCATAAACTATTCATGTGGTCTGTACTTTTACATCCTATTTAGGTAATGAGGGAGGACATCTTGCTTTCATTAGGAAACCTTTTGGACTTTTGGCCAAAATTGTCCATCAAGTGATTACATGAAAGAAAAATGGACCTGAGCCTCTACATAAACAACAATCCCCTTCCCCTAGCACTGCTCTCTGAGCTGAGGAGCTTGTCCTGCTTTGCCTGAGCTCTGGTCTGGAGACACAGTGGTCCTAGAACAGCATTTGCAGGGGTGCCAGCACCCAGGCAAGAGGCAGATGAGACCATAGGACTGCAAAGCAAGGAGACTTTCACCTTACAGCAAACACACCCACATCTGCTGCTTTCCAATCTCTGTTGCTGTGCAGCATGGCAGGGGCATTCTTTTGGGGGGGTTGCAGTTGTCTTCTTAATGAGTAAAAGGGGCAAGCTTCATCACAGTGGAGAGTTGGGATTGCTAAATGTTTCCTTTGTGATAAGGTTTTCTTCCCCTCGGAGTACATTTCTAATGAGAGGTTCTAGCAAGAAGTAGCCAGCTCAGAGCAGCTGTGGTATTATTTAATACACAACATTACCCTCCCAGACTGCAGGCTGTCCCAGGGCTGAGACACTGAAGAATGGATAGTGCTATCATGAGGATGAGCTTCTAGTTCATGAGAAACAGCAGCTGACAGCACTGCCAAGATATGGAGACAGTGTCAGCTGCCTGCAGTGAGTACTGATGTTATTGATGTTTCCTTCCCTGTGTATCTGTTTGGCTCCTTTGTATTAACACAGCTACTGACCCACAGGAAGGCCCCTGTAGCTGCTTTGCCAAGTGAACTGCTCATCTGCCATCACCCCCACTGCACTGCCCAGCAGCTGCTAGCAATGGGTAGCACCACCATCACCCCAAACTCAGCCCTTCCCTACTGCTCATTAATTTACTTACACTGGATCTTGCACTTCTTCCAGCCCAGAATGAAAGGCAGCAAGGAGACGTGCACAATTGCCCCCTCCCTTCCTCAGCATGCAGGACTTAGGGCACAGCACAGATCCCAAGACCCACCTCACAATCACCCTTCTCCATGACACTTCCTTTCTTCCCCTCTAGCCCATTGTCCACCCACCCACCCATGTTATTTCAATACCATTAATTCCTTCTACCCACCCACCTCGTTTCCCAGTCTGAGGTACAGCTGGGCCTCACAAGGTACCTGTGGGGTCATACATCTCACCCCACAGTATCTGTCCTTTGGGGATGTGCTGAACAGAACTAATGCAACTCCCCTGGCTGGTGCCACTCCAACTAGTGTCACTGAAAGCAGGGATCACCCCAAAGGAGGGCACATCCCAAGGACAGTGTCACTCTTGGGTGAGTGTCAATCGAAGGAAAGTGTAATCCCCAGGTACATGGTCTCCAAGAAGGGTACTGCCTCCAAGCACCCTGGAGAAGGTGCACAGTGTAAGGAGGGTTTACTCAAGCAGGGTGCATCCTAAGGGGTGTC
>VWZY01001386.1:72537-87710 GCA_013399075.1 Chloroceryle aenea
CCAGAGCGGTGAGCTGCCGTTGCCTGCTGCAGCCCCCGGCGCCGGTGCTCCGAGCAGGACCCACTCAAACTTTCCTCCCGCACTGGGAGGCAGGTAATGGGAAGGTTGGACAGCAAACTGGGCGCTGACAGGCATCCTTCCCCCGCTGTGGTGAGGCTGTGGTCCCTGCTGCTCCTTCCTTCCCCTTCGCAGCCGGGTGGGCGTGAGGAACCGGCAGCTTCCAAAGGGTTTCTGCTGCCGCCCCTCGGCTCATCCATCACCCTGCGGAGCCGAGCAGGGGCTTCCCTGGCAGCCGGGGGAGCGGCTCCCGCGGGGCTGAGACCTGCAGCAGGCAGGGGTGGAGGGGTCGAGCCGGGCAGAGACTCCCCTGTCATGCCAGAGCAGTCAACTCACATTTTCGAGGCATCCCCTTTGCTTTACCTGGCTCGAAGATTTCCAAATATTTGTAATTCTGTTTCCTGCGAATTCTGCCATTGTGTGCAAATTTTATCTTTGAATCAAGATACTAAAAAAGCACAACAAACCAACCACAAGATTTATTGGCTAAGGGAAATGGAGAGCTGTGATTGCTGGTTAGCAGTGGGTTTGGCTCAAGCTGCCCTGCTCGGTGGCCCCCTGCCTCACGGGGATGTCACCCCCAGGGCTGTGGCTGGGAGAAGGGGTGATGTGCCCACACTCAGTGACTGGACTTTTAAATGAAACTAAATATTGCCAGCAGGGGAAAGAAACCACTGCAACTGCTGGAGCTCAATCTACCTGTGACCATTTAATCAGGCCCCTAAAAATATGTTATCACAAATTCACTGACTAAAGAATTATCAGAATAAATGTGAGGACCATGTAAATGTCTATGGTCAGACCTCAAAAAGTGCTCTAAAGGCAATTTTTCTTCTTGCAGACCAAATAAAACCTGCCAGCAATATCCCTTTTTCCTTAACTACCTTTCGGGGTTGACCAACACAAGCACCCCCCCACCCCACATATGACCTGACTTTGGTAAAAACAGTTTCCAAAAAAACATTTCAAGTAACATAGAAAAGATTTGCTAGCTTAAAATCCTTTGTGGGTAACTTTAGAGTACTCTTTATATTTTTTTTCCCCCTTAATATTTTACCTATAACTCACAGATTAAATTTGGATTTGAGATTGGAAACCAAGATGGGGAGATAGATCTCCTGTTTATACAAAATGACAGCATTTTAATCAAATGAGCTTTAGAAAAACCTGTATTCACCCTGCTTAGCAAGAAACGTGAGAAAAGCAAAGAGATTTTTGCCTGATTGGTTCAAACTTCATATGAGTTGTGTATAATAATTGCTTTTTCACTAAGGTGGCCACTGCTGTCCGTGATATTTCTTGTTGCTGATGTGTTTTCATCAAACTCTGCCTTGCATGAGACTTTGTAAGAGGGACATTTTCCTGCCTTCTCACCAGTCAAGAAATCATATATTCCAATTTTTAAGGTTTACAATTATGGAAATAAAAATAATGGCCATGAAAGGAAGGATTTAGTGATGATGGGGTACTAACCAGAGCTTGAATTTGTGGCTGAAGCTAAACAGTCATTTTGAGCCATCAGAAACCAGACATATGACAGAAAATTCCCCGTCACCCTGGCTCAGCACCGTCTGGGTCACAAGTGAACTGATCCTTGTAAAAACTAGCTAAATGCTGTAAGAAACTGTTAGTTTTGAGCCCATTCATTTCCTCCACCTCATTTACAGCAAAACCATGCAAGGGATGGAGGGGAGCAGATAGGTTGGCAGATGGGAGCAGGAGTTGAGTGATAAAGCTGAAATTCCATCTGGAAATACAGCATCTGTTAGAAGAGGGGAAGGTGGCAGGAGTTAACGTGGTGGGTGGACAGGAGGTCTCATGCCAAGGGTCAACCTTATGCCAAATAGCAGGAGAGCTGCTGATAGTTATTTTTGCTTGTCCTCCATGCCAAAGAGAAGATTAATTTGCAGAAAATACAACCGTGGAAATGATCTTGGAATCTGAGTTTAGTGAAATAATGGAAGGTGGTGGTGGCATCTCCACTGGTGGTTGGCAAGAACAGATTATTAAAATGGCTGCTGTGTTTGTCCTGGGCACATCCCACCCTCTGCATCCCCAGAGAGCTCTCCCACAGCCACAGCCCTCACACAACGAGGTTCACAATGGTTGCAGCTGGGAGAGCTTCAATCACAATCCAGTGGAGTAACACAAATATTTTTCTATGTGGTGCCACACACAACATCCCTGGTGGCCACGTGGTGGTTTCTTACACTTGTTGGCCATCAAGGTGACCAATCTGTGGTCCCTCAAGGACTGGCAGTGCTTGGGTTATGTTCATGATAGCACCTCCATGGGCTTGAGTCAGGCTCAGATCCCATTTTCCCAGGCACTGTATCATTGCAGCTGAAGGACAAACCTTACGTTGGAGAGCAGATAAGCTAAAGGAGACGGAACAGATGAAGGAGAGGGAAAGGAAGGTTGATATCATACATGAGCAAGTGGCACTGGGGCAGAATTAATACAGTGTAGCTAAATATATGCTTTGGATGGATTTCATTTTTAACTTTGGGCTCAGATAAGGGCTTACACAACTGATAGGAAAAGAGTTTTCTCACCCCTCTCTAAACTTTTACATTCCCCTGAAGTGTCTGCAGAAATATTAACTGCTTGTGCTACCTGAGCTGGATCAAATACACACCCTGAGGCAGGCTTCTAGGTACCTGCTATAAAAAAGCCATGCTGCCAAGGGGTTTTAATGATCATCTCAGCTTACTGTAGGATAAACACTCCTCCTTTCTCCTCCTCCTCATTTTTTCTCTTATAAAAACCCTAAAGTAGAAGGGTCTTCTTTCAGAAACTAAATCTATTATATATTTTCCCTTCTTTCCTTCAGCATCTGATGCTGAAGCTGACTGCTGAAGGCAGTCACACGTGCAAGCAGATGGGTGGCAGCTAAGGGCACCTTTATGGAGTTTAGGGTCAGCATTACCACCTAACCCTTATGGCTGGGTTGGGTTTTTTTTTTTGCAGCACAGTTTGCAGTGCTGTTCCTTGTCTCAGTGTGGAATCTTTGTCCCCTGCTCGCCCCAGTTGATTCCTAGTTGCTAGTTTTAAGCTGTGGTGGAGCTTACCTGAATCCTTGCCCCTAAAGGACAAGACATGCTCAAATCTCCTTTCTAATACTGCTGCTCAGCCCTCCCTCCTCCCCCTGGGTTTTTAATCCAGGGAGGAGGTGAGAGGGAAGGAGAAGGCTTCCTCACCACCACCTGAGACCACTATTGCCCATCTTTGTGGCGAGGAGAGAACAAACCCATGAGGGACAAGCTGCACAAGCATCCCCTTCTGTATCTGTGGGAGGCATGGGACCTACCACTGCTCCTCATGCTGGGGCTGGATCATCCCACATATGTACCCCAGCACATGGGGTCAGGACAGTGACTCTGCGAGCAGAGGGGAGGTGTCCTTACTGTCCCATGTCAACACTCCTGCATCTACAGGCTGCAGCCAGACAGACATGAAAGGCTTAGAAGTCTCCCACCACACAGCAAATTACATTTTCCATTTGTCTCTCTCTCAAGGCGCTCGAGTAGGCTTAACAAGCCACTGGGGACTGAAACAATAATATCTCTGTATCTAATGCTTACTGTAAACAAAGGATGGATTACAAAATAGACTGTTTATTTTTAATTATTAATGTGTTTGAGCTAGCAGACCTTCACAGAGTTACACACTGTTTGTCATGGATGGAAAGGAGATGGACTAGTCCATGATGATATTAAAAACAATAATTATTCATTCTGGGCATGGCCATTTTTTTTCCCCCCAAATGTGTGACAATAACTTTTCCAAGCATATACTGAGATAAGGCCAGAAAGGGTTGCCTTGAAAGAAAGGATGGCAGAAATCAGGGGTCTCTTCCTAGTTCAGCAATAAACCTCTTTGCTTCGCTCTTTCTCCGTTTCCCAACTAATGGCTCAGTTCATTGTAATTCTTCAACAGAGCTGAGTGACTAAAGGGCAGCTTCTTGTGCTCCCAAGAGAGAGCAGAGGTATCGCAGTGCTGTAGCTCACCAAATCAAATGCTGCTGGTAAAAGACTTGATCTCAAAGATGCCTGATGAAGTTGTCTTACACTCTTCCATTGTGCCTTCCCCAGCTCCCTCAGTGTAACATCTACCTTGCATATACCTGTCATAGCCATGGCAAAGAGAGATCAGCACCCTTTTTATGACTATTGGCACAGCCTGGGGACAATTTCTTGCTGTCAACGAAGGGGCTGCACCCCAGCCCCTGTGCAAGCCCCCGTGAAGCTTGAGCTCGCTTTTGTTCCCCTTGCCCATGTGCTGCTTTGAAGTCTTGCTCCAGCAAAACCTCCCTGCCGTGGGGCAGACCCAGCACTGCCCTGCTCTCCTCTGCCCAAGGATGCACCAGGGAAAATGCCTCCTCAGACTATTTACAGCGCTCTCCTTGCACTGAGCCAGAGGAATTATCTGCCTCCTCCAGCCTCTGGCTAATCCCTAAATTGCATCTATACTGCAAGGCTTAGTTTATTTTCATTTCATCTAGCAGTTTTAAGTCTTGCGAGGAATAAAATGGACATGCAGAGTGGTGCTTTAATTTTCAAGGACAGCGAAGTGGTTTATTTTTAGAATGCTCTTATTGAGGAAAGAATCTCTAGCAGGTCTTATCTGGTGGCTAATAATAGTGACCTGGCGTGCTCGGAGCGGTGCCGGCGCTGCCGCCCTGCCCTTCTCATGCCGTCTGCTCGCACTGTTTCCTTCTGATCAGCTCATTAGAGCCTCCAAAATTACAGAGTCTAATAATGTAATAACAAGGTTTGCTCATAATTATTAACTCCTTGAGCTCTATGTTATTACTGGAAGGGTAACGTTCATAATTAGAGAGCACAAATATTTACTGTAAGCAGGTTTTCTGTGCAGTCTCGAGGAAACCATCTGTATGTCACCATTTTTAATATCACAGCAGAAAATACTGAGGAAAGGAAGCTCATGGCCAGAGAGCCCTTTTAGATATAAACATCCAACTGACAGCTGTCAAGTAGTTTCTATTGTTGACTTCAATATACATCTTGCTCCCTAGGAGCTTTTTTTTCTCTATATATAGTCTGTTTATTGATAACAAACGGGTCCAATGCTGAATTTGTTCACACTGTTTCACATCACTGTTGTTAGTACAACTTCCCCAGTGGTGCTACTCCCAGTTTGTGGCTACCACTTGTCCCTGAACACAGCAGATAAGCATCAGCATCTCGAGGCACCAAGTGCATATTATAAAACCCCAGACTGAAGTTTGTATCTCTTCTACAAGCAGAATTTGCTCTTGCACTACAGCAGTGTTCCTGCAGCTTGTCATTAAACCCAGAAGCACGCTTGAGAAAGTATAAATAGAAATTCATTTTAGTAATGCAAATCCCCCAGTCCTAGTTTGGGCAGAGAAAATCCCTGTATCATTTTTTTAAAGACGTGTGTTAGTCTAGTTTTAAGGCTGGGTTTATTAGGGATTTAATAAACCCATGTGTTACGCAGGAGATTCTCCTCTGCTGTTTAAATATATTTGTTTCTGATTGATCTAGTTTTTACATGCCATAAATCCTTACAAATTAGCTTTGGGTATGACCTCCTCCAATAACTCACTCTGTTTTATTTACTTGAGTGGTTTTTGCAGATAAGTCCCCTCTCTTCTGTCTTCCATGACTCCACTGGGAAAACAATAAAGCAAAGAGATAAAGTTAAAAATATTTCACACTCTCATCTTTTGTTGTTTTGTGGTTTTTTTCAAGAATTGCATTTTGCTTAAAAATCACACTGTCCTAAATTGCTTGTATCAATCTTGCTCCACTCTTCTGTGACTTTGCAATGTTCTTTTTTTCCCAATAGTTGGCGAACACCAGCTGACAGGGCACAAAGTAGCAGTAAAAATACTCAACAGACAGAAAATACGCAGCCTGGATGTGGTTGGGAAGATCAAAAGGGAAATTCAAAACCTTAAGCTCTTCCGGCACCCTCATATTATCAAACTGTAAGTACCCTTTCTGGCATGTGTTCACTTTACTCCTCCATCTGCAGAGTCTTCACATGCACTGTTGACTTGGTTTCAGGAGCAGTAGAAAACCTCAGCTATGTGGTCAGGTTTTTTGCCTGTTGCTTTTTGAGACTCTCCCATTAACTGACAGGGGGAGATTGCTGACACTTGGAGAACTGATGGAAGATAGGTTTCTTCCACTGGGGCTCTGAGTTACTCTAACAGCCAACAGACCCATGTTCCTGCATCGTTTTGTGCAGCTAATCCTGTCCAAGCTGTCCTCTCTTCCACGCAGAGGCCATTCTAAAGGTGCCTAGAGAGGGTCTAGGCTTTCCGGTTTGGATGCTATTAGGAGTTCTTTTTAGGCTTCATGTCTCCAGGCTTAAAGCTGCTGAGTATTGTGCCTGAGGAGTTGCAGCATGGGCAGGCTCGTAGAGTGAAGCCGTGGCCTGAAGTCAATAGGATTAATGTTTTAATGGCCTGATTATCCAGAGCTTAAAGGAACATATTTTTATTTAAATTTATTATTCAGACATAAGTTTTCAAAGTTGCCACTCTGATGAACCTGAATTTAAGTTGTAAATCAACACCTGCACTCCAGCCTCTGGGATTCCTTCTCAATCCCCAGTTTGTGCAGCCAGTCCACATTACTGAGGCACTTGATAATATCTTTGGCATTTCTATAAAAGCAAGCTGTTGAATGGTAACTGCAAGGATAAGTTGACATTTAGGTCAGCCTTAAAACTGGCATGAGATATAGCAAATAGCTGGGACTTAGAGGCAAGGGAAAACAAATTCTCTCTACAGTTAAATAACTAACCATGCAGCAACTGTTGACTTTAGAGTAATTTCACAGTTTCATGGATTTATTGGAGAACAGATTGGTATTCTTTCATGAAAAAGCCAGCAAGAGTCCTCAGCTGTGTATCCAGCATCCTGCAAGTTAAGTCCTGTTCAAACATTTGTCAAAGCATTAAAGCCTAAAAATTAAACCCAGTTTAACAATGTCAGCGTTCTGTGGTACGTACTGCAGCCATGAAATATAGTGATGAAGAAAAGAGGTGAGGAGGAGACCGTGGCACATAAACATCCTCTTTCAATAGCTTTTTACATGTATATAAAAGAAATAGTGGGGCAGTGAACAACTGAGATGCCTGGGTTCAAAGCTATTCAGAAAAATTAGGTTGACCCTCTTGGTCTTTATGGGACTATCACCCGTTCACTCGCTGATCTCTGAAAATTGTTTGAAATCTGTCTGTTTCAAATTACAGCCCATGGAAATTCGGCTGTAAAAAACCCCAGAGCTAACAGCAATGTATCTGAAATAAAAGAGAGGGAAGTCTCAGCTGGTGCTGCTGTGAATTCCTGGAGCTGCACTGACCTCGGCTTATCACTGCCCGTCTGTACCAGCCGGGACACTGAAATCCCTTTGTAGCTCAGGGATCATTTTGAATGAAAACGGAGAATAAATTTGCAAGTCAAGCCTGATACTCTTTATTTATTTTTTTTTTTCTTCCTGTTCTAGAATGTAGAGGGATTTATTATTTGAAAAAATAACTTTTTTTTTTTTGGGGTGCTCCTCTTTGTTTCTCTACCTTTGCAAAAGAAGCTCCCTCTAGTGTCTAGAGTACTTTATCTTCTTTATCCTTGATACCAGGGAAACCAAACATGCACACTCCCTGCCTCTAGCTAACAAAGCCTTCATTTCAAAAGCTCTTGTTTGCAGACCTTAGCCAAAATGGAAATTTGAAAGTCACGAGAGCCCTAAAAGTGATAGAATTGTCTGGCAGAGATTTCAGAGGATTGTTTAAAAGCTTTAAGGAAAACTGTAGGTCTGTAGCAGAGATCCTTCCACAGACAAGTGAAAGCTTATACTTGAAATAAGACAGCTTTCCAGAAGTGGAAAGCAATTATAAATGCAAAATCCAAACAAATGCTTATTTTCAGGGCTGACATGAAACTACCAATCTAAAAACCCTTTTCCCCTTCTTCTTAATTATGATTATTATATTTTTTTCAATCTGCTTGTGTTTTTAAAGGTACCAGGTCATCAGCACACCAACGGACTTCTTCATGGTCATGGAATACGTATCTGGTGGTGAATTGTTTGATTACATCTGTAAGCACGGACGTGTAAGTACCGTGTTGGCCCAAACACTTGTGTGGGAAGAGGATGGTGTTTAGAAGCAAAACGACTGCTAAAGGGAATGTGGTTAAGGTTAAAGCCCAAAATAGAAGTTGCTTCACAGCAATCCCATCTGGAGTGTCTCGTACCCGGCTCGCACAAAAGTTGCGTGCAATTTTTTGCGGCGTTCTCTGATGTATTTCAATAGGCAAACCAAAATATCCAAGGTAACGTGTTGCTTAGTGCAAATATTTGGAAAACTAGCATAGTTTTGTAATTTTTAGCTCTGGGTTGCCTGTCAAAACCCCCACGGTTCAGCAGCAGATTTACGTTATTGGAGGGAAAGACTACTCAGTGTGGTCTCCATCCCAGTCATTCGCCTCCCCCAGACTCCCCCGTGGCTCCACGTCAGGTTTTTTGAAGATTTTTTACGGATGTGGCTTATCTGAACAAGGTTTTCAAATGCCAGTAATCCTGCTGGGTATAAATCACCTGAGGTGTAGGTTGAGCCCATGAAATGTGATATTATGGTTACAAAGAAAATGACTGGTCTCTGCCCCTTGGACTGCCTTGTAGGCAGGGAGCAGTCACAGGGCAAGGAGATAAAAATGGTCTGAAGTGGCCATCCAGAATAAGACTTCAAGTGAAGGATCAGCCCATCATAGATTTCCTCTCTGTACTACAAAAATCAATGCATTTACAACAAATTGCTTTAGGTTAGTGTGCTGGTCGATGGAGCCGACTCCATTTACTTTTCTACGTACAGGTCTGATTCCCAGCACATTTCACCCATCTGGATCTTTTCAGTGAATAATTTGGATCCTTTAGGAACTTTTGCTTTCAGAAACCAAAGTTTTCATGAAGACAGTCTTTAGGAAGACAGCAGTAAAAGTAATCAGTCTCCTCATCATTTTAAATATCATTTCTGTAAAATAGCTCATACAATTTTATAGCTAATACAGCTATATAGGTATTGAAAATCAGCACCATATTCCACCTTTAGCTTTTTTCTCCAAAGCCATGAGGAATTGCTCCCTGCAGCATCCTCTGTGGTGTTTTGTCTGGCCTCGATCTGCACGTGCTGTACAGCAGAACTGGTCCTGCTGGGGCAGCAGGCACTGCCTCATAGGTGGCACCGATACATTTTTGATAGCTCAGCTAAATTCAGTTTTCTGATTTCATCTCTGGGCTGTATGATTTGCAAACACCAGCAACCAACATTATAAAATGCAAGGGGGCAAATCTGCTTTATCTGCTGCCTCTACTCACAAGCTCGCTGTGCTTTTCTCTCTGCACCCTGGAACATTTTGGCTCCTTGCTAAGTCAAACCTTCCTTTGCCAGCTCCGCTCACTTCAGGACTATTTCCCCTTGCATCCGTAGGTTGAAGAGGCAGAAGCTCGCCGCCTTTTCCAGCAGATTCTCTCCGCAGTGGATTACTGCCACAGACACATGGTTGTCCACCGCGACCTGAAACCAGAGAACGTCCTGCTGGACGCACACATGAATGCAAAGATAGCTGATTTTGGTATGTGACCCCAGCAGCATTCCAGAAATGCAGCCAGCTCCGAGGCACTTGCTGGAGCGTGTCCGTGTAGCGCGCCGTACAAAACCCAGAGCCTGTTTTCCCAACCCCGAGCAGTTGCTTTACCTGAAAAGCCCACAGTTATCAACACCAGCCTTTCTGCAAAAGCAGGGATTACTTATTGTAGGCTGCTTCTGTACTGGCATTAAGAGCAGAGCAGCAGCAAAGTCATTTGCAAATCTCTGCTGTGTTTTAGTATAATCACCTAATGTAAAGGTTTAGCTAATTTATGATTAAGGCAGACTCAGTGCAGCTAATTCCAGGGTGAGCTGGCCGTCTGTGTTTATTTTTGTGTGCTTTTGACCATGTGCTCTTGGCCTTACTTCCATTTTACAAATGAGCAGTAACAGGAGTCCTTAAGTGGCATTACGGATGGAAATCCATTGAGACAGCTGAGCTACCAGCTCAGTCACAGTGAGTCCTCTCTAGCAGTGATAAATCTGGAATATTTACTGATTTCACAACCCCACGCAAGTCCCATATAGAGTAAGTGCTCTGGGTTGAGTTACATCTCTTTTCCTCTGTGCTCTGCAATTTGCAACTCAAGAAGCAAAATTAGCCTGGAGTGAATACTCCTTTGCTGGATGTGAAAATAACAATGAAAATAGTAGTAATAATAATAGTGATAATAATTTACAAATCAGCTCAGAGGATTCTACCTAAATTATGCCAACAGTTCCCCTCAAAATTCCCCCTTTCATTGGCTGTGCTTCCCCTGCTCCTCTGTGTAACATGGGATTGCTCTGTGGCTGGACCTTCACATCAACCATCAATACACAGTAAATATTTTGGTTTTAGGATTGTCCAACATGATGTCAGATGGTGAATTTCTGCGCACCAGCTGTGGTTCCCCAAATTATGCAGCCCCTGAAGTCATCTCTGGAAGGTAGGATGTTCCACTTCTAATCAAAGCCTCTGTGAGCACACGGTCTTTAAATTTGTTCTTGGGACTGGAAACAGCTTTGCACATCTAGTCAAAGCAGCTGACTCCTTCCAGCCTGTGTTTTATGTTTGGGTGAATCTACTGGCAAAAACCTGAAAGTCTTCTTGGTTCCACAATTGTTAGCAAACCGTGTTTTGCCAAAGGTGTTTACTTGGAGGAATTGTTAATAGCGATGTTGACTTTTTATTTGCTAATTAAAGAGGGTGAAAATTACTCTTTGGATGCAGATACTGAGGTTTCAGGTGGAAAGGCTTTTCCAGGCCACCCCCTTTTCTCCCGGCCACATCTAATATATAAGACAGTGTTAATAAGATAAACCATTCACTAACAGAAAAAATGGGAAGGTCTTTAATATTTCCCTACACTGTTGAACTCTTGTATTGAAAATACTTGTCTTTTGGTTCCTTAAACTAGAGGTTTTGTTCCTGCCAGTAGGTGCAACCATCGGAACTTCATTTTGAATTGATGAATTGAATGGACAAACCTCCAGCGTGGTTGCATGACTCAGCATGCAACATCTGTGCCACACATGGCATGTTGAACATGCTCTGCATCATTAAAACGAACTTTACTGTGTTGACACAGAAGTGTTACCTTCTATATTTTGTTGTCAGGAACCTACATTACTTAGAATTTACTTAATTCCCTACAGCAGCGTAGCAAGGATTGGAAATACAGACAAGCAGAGACAGAGTTTTGGTGGTGTTCAGAGAATGGCAGCATGTTTGACTGGCGTCCTCTGTACACGTCCTCTGGTTTTTACAGCAAGCAGCAACTAAACCCATGTACCTGGGGTGTCTCAACTTGGTGATACCAGGGAGCACATCAGCAGCCCGTCAGAAGTGGGCTCCTTTGCGTCCCAGCACACAAACTTTAACTGGAAACCACTCAGACATAGAGTATCTGCTGCCCTTTAATCTGCCTCACTAAATGAACAGGAATTGCTGGCTGAGCCCTTGGGGTGAAGGAGCAAACAGCCTGGCAGAGCTCTTGGAAATGTGGGGGTCTGGCAGAGGCAGGGATGTACCTGACTGTCCAGAGGAGCCAGTGCCAGCTCTGCCATGTGGTTTCCCCTCACCCCTAAGTGATTTTGGCTTAGGCAGGTTTGGTTCAGGGCATCTACATGAGCAGCTCCTGGAGTGGTCCCCAGTGGAGCTGGCCGTGGATCCCCAGCTCACCCAGTGGGACCTGCAGCCTAACTAAGGAGAGGAGGATGGGGAGTGATGTGTGCCATCTTTCTCCTGCCCTTACCTTCATGCAGGCTGTATGCTGGCCCAGAGGTGGACATCTGGAGCTGCGGTGTTATCCTCTACGCCCTTCTCTGTGGCACTCTGCCTTTCGATGACGAGCACGTCCCCACCCTCTTCAAGAAGATCCGGGGAGGTGTGTTTTACATCCCTGAATACCTCAACCGCTCCGTCGCCACTCTCCTCATGCACATGCTGCAGGTTGACCCCCTCAAGCGAGCAACCATCAAGGACATCAGGTCAGCCCAGGTGGGATAGGGTGGGCTGGCTGTGTTCGGGGGGCTCCAGTGTACCGGTGGCAGAGGATGCTGGCTGTCCTGGGGTCACCTGCTGGCAGGTTGGTAGGGTAGTCAGCTAATCCAGCTGGATTTGGTCCCAAGTGATTCAAGGAGCACTCCTGCACCCTTCTGTGCTGATGGAGAGGTGGGTGCTGTGGGCTGGCACTGGATGGTGATGAACAAGGTGATGATTTTATATATACTTTACATATATATAAAAATGTTATTTTATTGCATTATAAAATAGCCTCAAAAATATATTTATAGGGCTTAGGAAAACTAACTATATCATGCAATAATATTAAGAACTTAAAATCCTCCAGGCATTTTTCACTATTTTATTTCAAGCCCACCTCCCTCTGGGTACCAGCTCAGAATAAGAGGGTAATCATTGTACTTAAGTGTCAATAAAAAAACAATAAAAAAGGAGGAGAAATATGAGAACTTACTTAACTTACTTCATAAATATTGGATATAGTTTAAAATATGAGCAGATGGCTCATCTTGAAGTGCAACGTAGTTTTCTTGTCTGATCAATGAGTGCAGTACCCATGAACCTTTTCTCTGCATCTGTCACTGTGGAAATTGAAGGTAAATGGAATAACTGGGCTCTTAAGCAGGTACTTGTGTCAGCAGAGATCACAAAAAGTTCACGGCTGGTAGCAGGACTTTAAAATTCTCACAATCTGAGCCATTTTGGAAATGTTTTGTAAAACTGGAGCTCGATAGGCATTTAATAAAATTTATAGTAATCATTACATCTGCTAAGCATATACATAAATGTTACTAGGGCTTTGAGGAGTTCTCAGGTTTTTAATGCATTTGCAATGGATGGCCTTAATTTTACCCTTCAAGTAAAACTTAATTAAAATGCCTTTTTTATTTCTTAATTCCTTAGGACTATAGGATTTCATTACATGTTAGAGCAGCGGCACATGTGATGAGATTACAGCTGAACCTATAGGCAAGGCTCTCTGTGACATTTAGCCACTTTATTGTCACTGGCTTCATTGTAAATTGGTGGGAATCAGGTCCCTGGATAGCTTTGGTGCTCTGCATCTCTATCAGACCCATAGGAATCAACAAAGCATGAGCATCTCCTGAGTGCTGGGGTCTTACTTCAAAGCCAAGTGAGCAAGCAGCCACGCTTGCAAAGTGTCGTCACAGCTGCAGTACTGGTTGGACCTTGCAGGGCTGGGTTATGCTCCTCAGCCTGCAGCTGCAGATCAGTTTTAGCTAGAGCAAGAGAGGAACTGGTGGCACAGAGCTCACAGCAACTCCTCTCTGTTTTTCCCAGGGAACATGAGTGGTTTAAGGAGGAGCTGCCCAGTTACCTGTTCCCAGAGGACCCTTCTTATGATGCCACCGTCATCGACGATGACGCAGTTCGGGAAGTTTGTGAAAAGTTTGAATGCACGGAATCCGAGGTGATGAACAGCCTGTACAGCGGTGACCCTCAGGACCAGCTGGCAGTGGCTTACCACCTTGTCATCGACAACCGGAGGATCATGAACCAAGCCAGCGAGTTCTACCTCGCCTCCAGCCCCCCCACCGGCTCCTTCATGGACGACAGTGCCATGCACATCCCTCCCGGCGTGAAGCCACATCCCGAGCGGATGCCACCCTTGATAGCAGACAGCCCCAAAGCACGTTGTCCTTTGGATGCCCTCAACACCACGAAGCCAAAACCCCTGACTGTCAAAAAGGCCAAGTGGCACCTGGGGATCCGCAGCCAGAGCAAACCCTATGACATTATGGCTGAGGTGTACCGTGCTATGAAGCAGCTGGACTTCGAGTGGAAGGTAGGGAATGCGGGTCCTTTGTGGTCGTTTCCTTCTTCTTACGAGATGAATTGCTCAGGGAGGTTCATAAGTATGGTTGCAGCCTCCCCTGTCTCCAGATAAATGCCCTCACCTTGTGATCATCCCTGTTATTTCTCATTAATACGACCATGCTGAATTAAGATGCTGGCTGTGGCTCGAAATCTGTGGTGTTTATTTATGGTGTGAAAATAAGAAATGTTCTTTCTGAATGCTCTGAGCCTCAGACTGGAAAGATGATTCTGCCTCATTTAGCTGGGGGGATAAGGGGAACGGGTCACATTTCTAATTTTAGTGGATAATTCTTTGCGAGGTCATCTCAAGTGCTCCTGAACTAATGTGGTGGCATTTTCCTCGATGGAAATGGAGCAGTGTTTGTGGACTGGATGTGCTTTCAGACACTTAACTGCTTCCCCAGTTTAGGGCTCAGCTTCTTGAAGCTTGACTTAAATTCAGATATTTTAGTTGACAGTACTCACTTCAGACAGTTCTTCAGAGGTACACAGCATTAAGTCACAATTGTTTTCAAAGTCTGATGAATAAAACCCTAAGTTAGCCCTTAATATTTCCTGCTGAGCCTGATGGCCTAAATCTCAGTGCAGCCACTGAGGTGAGCTCTGCTGACTCGTGGCCTTCCACCACAGCCTTGTGTGAGCAACAGGAGCAAGGTAAGGAGAATTTCAGCCCAGATCTTCATCACCAGAGGAGGTAACACTTCTTGCTCCAGGTCCCAAGAGTAGTACAGTGTGATGTCACTGTGCTGCCTCCTGTCAAAGCCTCCTATCTCAAAACCTCCTTATTTTTGATAATGTTATGTATTTAAAGCCAAGTAGCACCCAGAAACCTGATTTCACTGCAGCAGCCAGGAGATGGAGTGTATCCAGGCTGCCTACACCAGACAGACATTTNGGTGGCACAGAGCTCACAGCAACTCCTCTCTGTTTTTCCCAGGGAACATGAGTGGTTTAAGGAGGAGCTGCCCAGTTACCTGTTCCCAGAGGACCCTTCTTATGATGCCACCGTCATCGACGATGACGCAGTTCGGGAAGTTTGTGAAAAGTTTGAATGCACAGAGTCCGAGGTGATGAACAGCCTGTACAGTGGTGACCCTCAGGACCAGCTGGCAGTGGCTTACCACCT
>VWZY01001386.1:88017-119802 GCA_013399075.1 Chloroceryle aenea
AAATGTTCTTTCTGAATGCTCTGAGCCTCAGACTGGAAAGATGATTCTGCCTCATTTAGCTGGGGGGATAAGGGGAACGTGTCCCATTTCTAATTTTAGTGGCTAATTCCTTGCGAGGTCATCTCAAGTGCTCCTGAACTAAGGGCAGGGGTTTGTACCATTAATGTGGTGGCATTTTCCTCGATGGAAATGGAGCAGTGTTTGTGGATTGGATGTGCTTTCAGACACTTAACTGCTTCCCCAGTTTAGGGCTCAGCTTCTTGAAGCTTGACTTAAATTCAGATATTTTAGTTGACAGTACTCACTTCAGACAGTTCTTCAGAGGTACACAGCATTAAGTCACAATTGTTTTCAAAGTCTGATGAATAAAACCCTAAGTTAGCCCTTAATATTTCCTGCTGAGCCTGATGGCCTAAATCTCAGTGCAGCCACTGAGGTGAGCTCTGCTGACTCGTGGCCTTCCACCACAGCCTTGTGTGAGCAACAGGAGCAAGGTAAGGAGAATTTCAGCCCAGATCTTCATCACCAGAGGAGGTAACACTTCTTGCTCCAGGTCCCAAGAGTAGTACAGTGTGATGTCACTGTGCTGCCTCCTGTCAAAGCCTCCTATCTCAAAACCTCCTTATTTTTGATAATGTTATGTATTTAAAGCCAAGTAGCACCCAGAAACCTGATTTCACTGCAGCAGCCAGGAGATGGAGTGTATCCAGGCTGCCTACACCAGACAGACATTTGTTATCTGCACGATTTTGCAGAGAGCGAACAAACCTGATGTATTTCTGGTACAGCTTCACAAACCCAATGCAGCCCAACGTCTTCATGTAGGCAGGGAAGCTTATTTGGTACAAGGAGATTTCACAATAGTCTTTCCCATCCTAAGAATAACTTCAGATGTGACTCTTCATCAAAATAGCTTTCCCATCCAGGCAATTGCTTCATAAATATAGCACAAAGATCTCCTTGCAAATGAGATACAGCAGATTGTGGGGTGGGAGGTGGCAAGAGAAAATACGCAGCTCAAGGCTGATTCACAAACACTCGATTTAGCTGCACCGATGAGAGAGGTTACTCTCCCCAGGTGCCCAGCCCGCCCTGGTTTCACGGGCACGGTCCTCGAACTCAGGTCATATGGCCATTGCTGCTGTTGAGGGAGGAGCATCAGTTTGGTGCCTGGCAGACAGGTGACAGCAGCTTTGTCTCCCAGCAGCTGCTGAATCAGAGCCCTAAGAAGCATTTGTAAAGATAGGAGGAAATGGGATATGAAGCATTACAGGCATTGTTCTTTCTAGAAACTGTGCTTCTCTCAGAAGACGTCTTGCAAGTCATTAGAAAAAAATACGGAAGGAAATGTTTCCTTGCCACCTTGAATCTTACTCCTGAAAGCAAGTTTCCCGTTGCAGGTGGTGAACTCCTACCACCTCAGAGTACGCCGCAAGAACCCGGTGACGGGCAACTACGTGAAGATGAGCCTGCAGCTCTACCAGGTTGACAACCGCAGCTATCTCTTGGACTTCAAGAGCATCGATGGTAAGTGGGATGTGGTGCAACACAGGATGTAGAGCATGAAATTGCCAGTTGGGAAGTTTAAAAGAAAATTCTTTATAATCATTCTTTGCCTTTCAACGTGCTCATACAGCTGCTTCAAGCCAACAAAAGCCCTTTTGATCCCTTTCTCTCCACTACTGTTACTAATTCCCTTCACTGAAGACACCAAATGAAAGTCTCTTTTACTTACCTTTGTTTTTTCTTTACCTATTCAAGACGACGTGATGGAGCAGAGGTCAGGCTCGTCCACGCCGCAGCGCTCCTGCTCCGCTGCCGGCTTGCACCGGCCCAGGCTGAGCATCGACGGCGCCGCGGCCGCCGAGTGCCAGTCGCTGATGAGCTCTCTGAGCGGCTCCTTCGTCGGCAGCATCCCCTCGGTGACGCCGCGCCTGGGGAGCCACACCATGGACTTCTTCGAGATGTGCGCCAGCCTCATCATGGCCCTGGCTCGCTGACGGGTGGCACTGAGGTGCCTGTCCCTCCACACGTGGTATTTTACTGGGAGGATCTGCTCCGACTTTGTCCGTTCCTTGTTTCTTCTGCTTCGTTCCTCCTCCTCTGCCCCTCACCGCTCCACAGCCTGCGACACAGAGCCAATTCCAGGCCCAAAACAGACTCCTCTCTAGAAAGGCACTGAGGAAAGTAAGAATAACTTAATTTCACCCGTTATTCTGTGGTGAAATGTCTCCAATACCCCCTCTGTTGTTTTATTTTCCAGCGAACTGAATGGGAAATTTTGGCATAGCTGTAAAGTAGCAAATGCATCACTGAGTTATTGGAAAATGCCTCCCCCCTGGTTCATCCCGAGTTAATGGAGCCATGGCCAAGGTTTCTGCGATGTAGGCAGCGTGCAGTGAGGTTGATGTTGAATCCCCTTTGCTGTGCAGAGCAGGGGCAGGATGGGCTGAGCCAGGTCAGAGGGATTGACCAGGAGCTACATGGAATGGAGCAGAGGGGTAATGAAGTAACTTGGGTGCTGGCAGGACTGCCAGCCTCTGGTAACACTTTCCTCCTAAAGCTAGCAGCTGCCAAGGTGCTTCTGTACTAGTGCAATATGCCATCCCTCCCCTCTGTTTTTTTTCCCCCCACTCAAGACAGAGAGGGAAGGTGGGATGTGCAAAGGTCCTGTTGCAAACGTGCCATGGGAAAAGCTCCACATGTCGCATCTTTGCAGAGGAGTGTCCTGTAAGATGCTTTATTTCTTCCTCCTGAGAGCCCTGGACTACACCGACCTGCTCACCGTGCTCAGAGGTGAAGGCTGCTTTGCCTGTTTTCCAGCCCTTAATCATCACTCTTCTCTCCAACCCACTCACCCTCCCCTGCCTCACTGCCAGCTCCAGGGGCCAAATCCCAAGCAGGATTCAGCAGAACCACCCATGGAGAGCAGGATACCCACGAGACACCCGAAAACCCAGCACTTTGCCCAAGGGTGGGGATCATCACTGCTGGGTGAGAGCCAGCAGCATCGCACAGCTCCAAAGCATTTACCTCTCCCCTTTCCCTTAGGAACCCTAAAAAATCGCTGCCAAATCTGCCTTCCCTGCCTTACCTGGTCGCAGCCTCGTGCTGCCGGACACTCGCTTTTCACACCGAAGGGCTCTCCTGTCCCGCTGCTGCTCACCGCCCAGACTGTGACCGTCACCGCTCCGCTGATAAGGCAGGGAGAGCTGAAAGCAAGAGTTTTACTGTTTCTTTACTACTGGCTATCTGAAAGATAGGATTTTATTTTTTAAGACAAACTACAGGGATTTTTAAGGTTAAATTCTTGTTCTTCAAGGGTAAACTCTAATGCATGTGTGACTTCTTTATTTAAAATAATTATTGTTTTTTATTATGTGGGTTTAACCTACTGGGCAGCATTGGCATCTGCTTGGCTTTACTCTGGTATTTAATTCCATTTACTTGATTGCAAAGGAAAGTCAGAATCTAATCAGTCAAGGAACAAATGTTTGATGAAAACTTTGTGAAAAGAATCCTGGGTGGGTTGGGTTTTTTTATATTCTTTTGTGTGTGTGTGTGTGTGTGTTTTAAGAAACAAAAGCAAAGGAGAACTTTTGGTGGTTCCAGGTATTCAAGTCATTTGACTTTAAAAAAAAAATGTAATCCATCTTTTTGATAGCTTCTTATGACCCATCAAGGGGCTTTTTGCTATTTTTTTTGGTACAGTTGCACTTTAATTTATACTTTTGGCAAGTTTCTATGAGAAGCAAGGAGAACAACACATTAAGCCTTTTGTACTAATCATTTTAGGTAATGAAGACAAATACAGGATATTTTTGCCATCTACTAGTTAAATCTAGTTAAATGGACATTTAGATCAAGAAGTCCCTTTTTTTTAAAAAGAAACCCACAAAATTGCCTTATTTTGTTACAGATTACACTTGGATTCTCACTAATGTGACTTTACAGCTCCATTTTTTCCAGAAGTCGCACAAAATAGAGAAGCTTCCAAAAAAAAAAGATCAAGTTTTGCTGTTAAATTCTCGTGCGCTAAATCCAAGACAGCAGTGGCTGGATTAGAAACCAGGCAGCAGAACAATTCTGTTTTTAAAATACTGGAAGTCTTTGTAGTATTCGTAGGTTTTGTAATGAGCTTTTTATGATATTCTCATTATTAAATAAAATGCTCTGGGGTGGAGGATGGCTTTGGTACTGTCCCTGTGGCTATGGGATGATGCGTGTCTCCAGTGCTGTGGTCATACCTAGGGAGGGTGGAGAATCCATCCATCCTGCATGCAACAAAAAAACCCCACCCCAGAGCCAAAGCTGAGAAGCACCCAGCTCTTTAGCAGCTTTCAGATCAGTGCTGAGACACCAACAAATACTGAACACAGCCCTAAATGGTTTTGGGTGCTGGAGATAAGCCCCTTTGGATCAGAGCAGGAGAGGGTGGCTGAACAGCTGTAGGGACAGCCCATCCAGGCATTAGGGGTGTTAACTAATTAAATTAATTAATTTCTATCCAGGAAATAGTTAGGGGTGTTCATACCCCTGCTGTGAAATGTATTTGAAGAGTAAAAGGCTGTTTAAATCATCACTCCCAGCCAAGCATCTGGCCAAGTTGCTTGTTCTGGGGACACCTGTAGCCCAGTTGATAAGGGGCTGGTGCATTAGATACAATCTGTGGGTCAGAAAAGTGTAGATTTACAGACATCTTGCCTTAAAATGACACTTGTCTCTGGGATTTCCTACCCAGCAGAACAGAAGCAAACACCCTTTGGAGGAACTGTTTGCTTCCTGAGGCAGGTGGAGTTTCTCGGTGGTTGGCTAAGCCCTTGTGGCACTTGGCATCTTCTCAGACCCATGAAAACATTAACTCCTATATGGATCTGCAAAACCAGTCCAGCCTCAAAGGCAGCAAGTGGCTCAGTTTTCCACATAGGGAGGCACAAAGAGTGGAAGCAACTTTCCTGTCCAATGTCAGCAGAGGCAGCGGAGCGAGCAGGGCTGCTGGAAATACCTCCGCGATGAACGCGTCAGGTTAAACTGCCCGTTCACAGCCTTACCCAAAGTCACGCTGCATTTTGAACTATTTTGAGAAGTTTAACGTTGTTTTTCTGTTTTCTTTTAATTTATTTTACCTTTAAATAGGCTGTTTTCTGCTTCCCAGCTGCAAAGAAGCTGCTGACCTCCAGTTGCATTTTCCAAAGGAAAAGTTTTAACTTTTACGCTGTTACACTGTGGTCAGGTTTTTTTTTTGAGTTATGCTGGTACATGCACAAGCATCAGGAAAAGCAGGGTAGATGTATTTGAACTACAGAAACTTGAATTACTCCAAGTGCAATTCTTCAAAAGCCACCGGACAGCTGTGCTTTGCAAGCCACAACCTCACCCAAACTTTGCTTCAGCCCAAGTGGGGGGAGAGAGAGAGAGACAACGTGCAAAGGCTGTAGAGTTCAGATTAGGAGCCAGCATTCCCTGCCAGCTCCTGGATGAGTTCAGTCAGAAGTAGTTTGTACTGTACTAGCTGGCAAATATATATATGTATACATAGATAAAATGTAGGTAGCATACCTGTCATTGGCACCTCCGTTTCATTTGCCCCGCGGGGCAGGGGTGCCCTGGACACCTGGCATTGCACCCACTAATACCAGCATGTGAGAGGACCTGCAAAAAGGGGGGGTGATATTTTTACACCCTCTTCTAGGTAAAGCCTGTGAGTAGCTTAGCTGACCTCATCAGACCCAGCGTGGCCTCGTCCAGGGAAGGGAGGAGAGGTGGCGTCCAGAGCTGCGAGCTTCCTGCCCTCCCATCATCCCCGCCAAAGCCCTGGTGCCAAAGGGGTTGGAGGCAGTTTGATTTTCAGGAGTCAGGGCTGAGCAGGTGAAGGCAGCGGGACTTTTTTTTCTCTTAACAGGTCAGGAATGCATCTTCAGCATCCGTGTCCAATTTACTGTTTCGTAAGGTGTGTAGAAACACAGGGGTATATATGGGCAGCGCTGTAAGAAATGAAGCAACTTTAGTATCTGTTGTATATACATTTTTTGGGTGTGATTATAATGGCATTCGTATGGAGTTTGAACAAAATAACCATTCTGTCTACTCCTTTTCATTGTACTGCTCTTTACCATCAGTCATCTTGGGTAGAAGGAAGCGAGACCGATGCACAGGACACGGGCTCGTGCCTTCGCCACACACTGGACTGCTGGAAGTCGTGGGAGGTGCACAAATCCCCCAGCTTACTCAGAATCCCACTGGGGAGACATGCAGGCCATGTTTCTAAATACTTGAAGTACCATTTGTTGTGCAATTACTTGGCTTCACCCCTTTGACTAGCTGAGAGGAGAGTGGGGAAGAAGAATCGCACATCTCTCCCTTCGGATGAGCCAAACACATCCCTGCTCCAGCTTGTGCAGTATTTTACTGGAGGGTTTTAGGATCCAGTTTTGTTTAGGTGTATGATGTAGCTGCTAGAGTCACCTTTCTCAAGGTCTTTCTTTGGTAATGGGCTTTCCATTTAGTGATTTCCTTTGACTTCCATAGCCCTTCCCATATATATTCCTTTTCATTATTCACTTAACCAAAACCAAACAAAGCAACAGCTTCCTGCCATTCTGACTTTCCAGTCTGCCTCTTGGACACGGGGCTAATGATTCATTCAGAGGTACCTCAGTCCCATGTCTGAGAGACAAACTGGTTTGCAGAACTCCCACGAGATATCTATTGACCAAACACTGACTTTTGCTGAGAGCAAACCTGGTTATTATGTGCCTGCGATGCACATACCTGCTCGTTTGGATCCTCAGAATCAGGAGAACTGGACAGCAAGTCAGAGCTCTAGCAGTGAAGCATGAGTACAGTTCTGGTACAAAAACTCCATTCAACAAAAGCCTTGAAATTCCTTCTGAAGCTGCCTTAATTTCAAACTCAGTTCATTTGTAAGACATCTCTGGTTTTTCTTTCAAGTCTTGAAACAGTTTGTTTATCCTCATCTCACAAAGCTGTGAAGTAGGTGCTGTAGACATGGTAATATTTATTCTTGTTGCTGACAGCATGTTCATGTGTTCTGGATCATGTTATATTCACGTGTTTTGTACCTCAATGCATTTGTTGGTTTGGTTTTTTTCCTTTTAGAGCACAAAGCAAAACTGAATCCCAGGATAACTGTAGTGTCCGTGGGCCAGCATCTTTGGGCAGACAAACCTCAGCTCTGTGAGAGAGGTGCACCAGACCAGTCCACTGCCATTTTTTGTTTGTATAATATGGAGTATTTATGATTTATGATATTGTGTATTTATGAGGTTTTTTTTAAAATACTGATCTTTTAAAAGCTCTGAGTATAAGCATCCCTTCAAACATATCATTAACATGAAGGGCAGAAAAGAGAATCCTGAGCTCTATAAATACTCTCTCCTTCTTGGTATTTTCTATTTGTCAACTAATGGACTGGAGAAGGTTTTGTTTTCAAATTAATTTCTTTAGTACTTTCTGGGGCTAGCTGTTATGGAAGGGCACAGAGCCTAGGTTCAGTTTTGTCCTTTGTGCAAGTAACTGTGCATTAGATAATCACAATGAAGCCTTTTACCTTCCATTTATGGTGTGGAAAGTGTTTCTTGGTGTACTGCACTGCATGTGATAGCTGTCTCCATGGTTGACATTTGCACTTTAATAAACTCAGAGATGAAAAAGAGACAAAACCAACAAATCCTTAAAACTTCCTTATTGCACAGTCCCTTTTTTGCAGGCTGGGGTTGGCTGGTAGTTTCCCTCTGGAGATGCTCCTGGCACATCCTGTCTGCGAGGCTGTGGATGCCACCAGGGCTTGCAGGGGGGTAAAGGGGCAGGGAGGGGAATTCAAATATATACATAACTGAAACAGCTTCCCCAGCCCAGAAACACACCAGGAGCCAGGCCTACAGGTTTTCTTCTCTACTCACCCAGCAGAGCTGACGGACCTGTGCCGACACAGATCTCAACTCCTTGGGCAGAAGCGTGGAGAGAAGGATTTGAATATATTGTGGAAAAAGAACCTTTCATTGAAGGAAAGACATGAGGGGGGGGACTGGGGGCTCTGTTCATATGGGTCTGTGATGCAGTAGGATGTAAATCCAGTTAAAGCACAAAGCTGGAGTGAGTGCTCCCTTTTCACCCCTATCCACAGCCTCATTTTTATATAATTCATGTGCTAAAGACTCAGTTTCTAAGAAATTCCAGTTCCCCCTCAGATTCTGCAAATCACAACTTTTATCAGGATGATCTCTATTTTTGAGAAGCAACTTAGAGGTACAGGGTTTAAAATTCACATCAGAATTACTTCACATTTTTATAAGGCCATAAAAGAATAAAAAAGAAAAGGAAGAATCTAATTTCCTGACCAGTATTGTGAGCTAAATACAACCAACCTGTGGTTTAACCACGGAAATCTTAAGTTGCTCTGTGTAAACCATTTTTCTATTGTCTTCAGTCATCCCATATCAATCTGTTTATTCTGGACATGCACTGGAATCTGTCCATGAAGAAAAACAGCTTTAAGTTCATTGAAAGGCATCCTCCCCTTAAGTCAGCTTCCAATGCCAGTGCAGAGTTTGTGTTTCCCAACGAGTTGGGTGGCAGCCCCACGAGGACCGTGCGTAATTGCACCGGGACCGGGACCTGGTCACGTCTAGCCCAGGATAGAGGGGGGAGGTGGGTTTTCTTAACTTGAAGAAAAGAAAAAAAAAGTTAAATAATTTCCTTAAGAGATGAAAAAGTAGCAGCACGTGTGCCTAATACAAGATTTGCCTATACTGCAAATTATTACTTAAATTACCGAGTGCGTGACTTAGCAGAGCTCAGGAGCTGTGAGCTGGCACTGGCTGGGGAGGAGAAGGAGGAAGGGAGTGTTTTCTTCACAGGATCAATCCTAAACATTACCATGGAAAAAAGCCCCCCTCCAGGGGAAACCATCTCCACAACTTTACAGGACAATTCCCAGCCAAGGCCGTAGTTGAAGTCTACAGGGCATGTCCCAGCCTGCTCTGCAGCCAAACACGCACTTCAGGTCCCCCAAACTCTGTCTCTGCTGGAGAAGTCTAAATATTTGGGCTGGCAAGCCTGCAAAGCTGCGCATGCTTACAGAGCTTTGTTTTATTTATTTTTTTTATTGCAAGGATGGATGCAGGCCAATGCACTTAATAGTAACCACATGGTAAAATAAATAAGAATGCCTGTATGGACTTAAAAGTAAATGTTAAATATTTGCTCTGTTTTTTTTTTTTTTTTCTGATGTCTTCTATGCCAGCTTTGAAATGGCCGTGTGGCAAACAGTGCTTTTATTTTGCCATGTTTTCTTAAGCCTGGAACATTTAATAATTTCTAATTAAACCATCTACATTTTTAGGATATTTATGAGCAAACTGATACGGGCTCTTCAAATGTGCCGGGGAGGGGCAGGAGTTGTACACTGCAGTCATATTTAAGTTTTTTTCCTTCCAAAACCATGTAAAAAAACCTAGCCACATTTTTTTGCTTTTGAAAAGGTATCCACTGGATACACCAAGGAGAAACCATTAGCAATTTATATTTCTCTTCCTACAGTTTGGAGCATTTTTCTTCAAATAAGCAATCATCCTCGGGGCCCACAGCGGAGAAGAGCTCGAACACAGGGGCAACTGTTGGGGAGCTGCCTGCTGTGGGAGCCAGAAGTCAGCCTTTAAATATCTGGGATGCCTAAGTTAGCTTACAAAAACAAAGCAAATTTTGACTGAATGCTTTATTTACTCTTTTGAAATTATTTTTTGGAAAGAAATGAGTCAAATTTTCCACTATTTTATAGATTTAACCCAACAAGACTGGTGACACGTACTTCTTGTCCCAATACTTTTATCAAATCCAAAGCCAGTTCAGATTTATATGGGCTGCTTCTTAAAGAGCAAATCTTTTGGGGAGTCTTCAATTCTAGCACCTAAAATGGACAGGAATGAGATGGACATGGAGCAACTAAATTTTTGCACAAAATTTTTCATGCAAATGCAGAAATTTTATGGCTACTGCAGAGCTGACTAATAAGGTACTCACTCCAAAAAAAAATACTGAAAATAAGTAATGTTGAAATAATCACTGGAGAAATACTCTAGCAGGAAAATAAAGGAAACATCTCCTGGACATTAAATAACCTAAGTGTACAAATGAAACTTTATTTACATTTGTATCATCGCTCCACATTTGACCAGCGTGGGGTTCTCATGGATACAGGAAGCACAAGAGAGACCTTCAGGCATGCTCAGGGTGGGGAGAGCAGCTCTTGGGGCAACTAGTATTGTCTGTATCAAAAAAAAAAAGAAAAAAAGCAACTTTCACAGCAATAGGCACCTGGGCAATGAAGTTCATTTGTATCAATTATGCAGGAGCATGCAAGGCAAGGCTGTTGCAGCAGGGATGTGTTAAGGGTGTGTCTTGGCAAGGCAACGCACACCGAGTGGCCCATGTTTGCAGCAGATGTGAATTAATGTGGCATATCTGAAGGCAAACCAAGAATCTCCAATTTATACAAGTCATGACTAGATGGGGCTTTCTTTTTTAGCTGCAGTTGGACTGGAAACCTGTATAGCAGCAGAATAGCAGACTAAAACTGGAAATACTTATTTAATATTTAATACTGTCTGTTTACATGAACCTTCCCCTGCCTTCAGAAGTTTTAAGTACATTTGTCCAGATCTCAAATATCTATACACAGGAAGGAGAAGAAAATATGCATCATAATAAATAAAATCTGAGTTTACCTGAAGTTCAAATGCTCCACTAGAACATATCCATCTGAGAGAAGGGGGAGGGGGGAAAAGAAGGAAAATTAATAAACTCCTGAGCAAATAAAGGCACAAAACTAAGCACAAAGAACATACTGTTGCTTGCTCCTTAAAACTGGTTTGCAAGGTGACCACTGGTGCCAGAGACTTTCTGCAAACTTACATCTGCCCTCCGAATTGCGGCAAATCACTGCGCTGCCCTCTGTGACATCGATAACATCCAGCTGCTCTCCAGCTGTGACCGGGAGATCAACTCTCCTCTGACTGGGGACCGAGTACTCAGCAGTGGCTGTGCTGATGACATTGATCTCCTTGTCATACTGCAGAAACAAAATAAAACCATCAGTTACTCTACACTCGTCTGCAACGTCTTCACAGGCAGTGGGGAGTGGGTTGTGAAAGCTGCAGGGAAACCCCGGCAACCTTCCTGGTGAAGATCCCAGATTAGGGCAGAAGGCAGCAGGTCAGTGGGACATCTCCCCCAGCACAGCTAAGAACCAACAACTTTCCACCACAACTGTTAAGCATGGCATGTGGCTGCTTTCCTCCTCTGACACTAGTTCACTATGAAGACACATACCATAAATGTTTCTCTAAAAAACTTCTCCTCTTTTTCCATCTTCTTGTTTTTTTCTGCATTGCTCTTCTTGATGTTGAAGATACTTCTGCATCAAGACAGAGAGACACACACTTCTGAGCTCCACTTTAAAAAGCTCTGGCACACTGGGAAATGCAACCCAAAGCTTAACTCCAGCCTTGCCTGCAATGACCTCTTGGAGGACCAAAGCACACCATGCACATCACTATTTTTCATCAAAAGATGGAAACAACAAACTCATATCTATTGATGAGCATAAACAGAGCCATTTTCTATCTCCATTTGGAGCAACTTTTCTCTGTAAGCAGCATGGGAAGAAAGAAACTATCAAGTGTTACAAATCAGTCGTGTTTTTATAGAAGTCAACAATTCACTTTTCCCCCAGCAGTTTGTCTCTTTCTGGTTTTACTTATATTCAAACATAAAGGGTCCCCAGATAACTCTCATCCTGAGTTATTGATGGAAATGGGGCTTGCCACAACTGTCCAGATTTTGGTTGCTTTTTTAGCACATGGAGGGCAGTGTCACCTAAGCAGACATTTATATGGCACTGTAAAGTGCTATATAGAAAAGCAAGTTCTTACAACTGGCTTAAGGGCAGCAAAGGCCATCCATGCTGGGCTGTTCCCTGAGAATGGAGGTGCCACTTCTTCTGGTTTGTAGATGAACTTCCAGCCATGGCATTCATTTTAAAACTGCGACAGGAAAAAACCAACCAACGCCCACCCATTTACAATAAATTACTCATCCCTGGCTAACTTTTATGCACTTAAAATTAAGAGAAGGGGAAACAAGAGCTGAAATTAGGGACTTGGAAGCTGTGAAAAGATTCCTCCTTGGCAGTCCCAGCCCATGGGACCTGCGATTCCTAAGGAACAGATGAAATCTCATCAGCTTCCTGACAGGCTGTAAAAGCATATGCATGACTTTGCACAAAACAACAAGTGGTGTTTGAGCAGCCCCGTGCAGGAACTCTGTGGTGAGGACCCAGAAAATAGAGCTCTGATTTGCATTTGTTTGAAGTCCCAGGTACTGGGTCATGAAAAAGCTCATTGCTATGCACACATTTCTGATCCAAAAGGGAGATGGAAACTCCCACTTCCATGGGAATTTTTGCAGCACTGGTAACAAAAAGCTTTTATTTTTGCTTTTATGCACACATGGTACAGCAAGAGGCAATGCAGTAAAGCCAACTGGGAAAAAAAGACACCCCAGCTAGCAGTACGTTAAAATAAGGGCAAGGAGAAGACGGAGGCAAATACCATGCTGCGTAAAGGGCTTATAAACACAGTGCTCTTGCCACAACAGCAGTGCTGGAGATCCATGGGGATAGTTAAAGGCACAGTTAAAGAAGGAATAGGACTGACTAGGGCAGAGAAGCAGTTGAATATATAGCAAGTAAAAGCTTTTTGTCTCAGCTGGAGTAGGAAGAGATGATACGACTTCAAGATGAGATCCTCAGTGTATCCCCGCTTGCACACAGCTCAGATCCAAGGGGCACAATCAGGAGCATCCTGCTCCTGAACACGACTCAAGAGACATGCGGACAAAGTTAGACAACATGGGAAGACACAGAATAGAAATCAAGACCTTTCCACATCGTCGCTGCTTTTCCTTTGGTCCTTGTTCTCTTTTGCGATCAGAAATTTTGGCATCCAGGCTTTGGATTTGTCATCCTTCTCTCTAAGGGGAAAGAGCCACAGAGAGATTCAGGGTTTTTCTTCCAGCAGACCATGCCCCCTCCCCAAACCCATGTAACTACAAAGTAATGATTTTTCTCTCCATCTCCCCCCACAGCCACCACTGAACTGCAAACACTTGCTGTGATTTATACCAGCACGTGCTGCCGCCACAATCATCTGGCAGCAAGACACCAAGACATGCTGTTCCTATTAAAAGTAATTTTTCTGACAAGGAGCTTGCCAGGACGGGGCTGATTATCAGGTCTGGGAGATGGAGTTTTCCTTCCTTAGGAAAACTATCTGAATTTTCACATGTTTCAGGGAGCAGCTCTCTCTTTTTCACATCTCTGGCACTAACTAGGTAACACTGAAGAAATATTTTGCAGGATTCTACTTGCCAAATGAAACACACATGGAGAGGGCACCTGGACTGTCTCCAGAGGACTGAGTCCCTACCTCAGTCATGACCCTCAGTGGCTTGCAAGCTTCCCAGGGCACAGGTTTGTGCCAAGAGGAACCATCCCCATGGCCCAGGGCCAGTCCCAGGATCAAGGCACCCTCCTCACCTCAGCTCCCTCTGCCCCACCTCGACATCATCATACACCGTGTCCTCCTGGGAAACAGCCACTGTCAGCCAAAATACAGGAGAGAAATTTATTAGGACATGTCAAAGCAATGTATTGCAGAGGAAAACTGGGGCTGCTGCTAGTCATTCAACCCAAAGTCAATACAAAAGGTCTTCCCTGAGACTCCAAAAAACACTCAACACTCCAGCACACAGCAAGATGCTTGGGTTTGTGTTTTCTGGACAGGTTTGGTCACTCAGCTCCAAGGAGGGGGCAAAGCCCCAGCTTTGAACTGCAGCCAGCTCAGGGAGGCTTTTCACCCCAAGGGCATGGGTACGTTCACTCCAGCACCTCCACAAGGCTTGATTAGTGGGGACAGTTTCTGCATTTGACCCCGTTTACACAAGGCATGAACTTGTCCCTCCAGCGAGCAACAGTAAGTAGCTTGTTACAGAGAGCTGCCAGAGCACAGCCAGCTGTTAAACCCTATCACCAGCCTGGGAGCAGAGGCTCAGTGTGGACTGCTTCACACACTGCTTTCCCAAATGTATTCAGACCTTCAGGGGGAATGTTCCTCTTCAAAGAAAAAACATTCAAAGATGAGCAAAAACCCCACCCTCATGTGAAACATAAATCTCTATCAAGTCTTCTAAGCTAATGCTGCCACATTACTTGATTTCCAAAAAGCCATGATGCCCAAGGTTGATTTTCCATTGTGCCATTCATTTGCCTCCACATCCACACACGTGAATCCCCGAGAGTCAAATATATAAATGGTGCTTACCTAAGTTTGATACCGAAATGGAAAACAATCTGTGGATAGAAAGAGGCTTTCAGAAACAAACTGGCACATCAGCATCACCCCAAAAGCCACAAGCACCAACCAACCTGTGGCACTTGAGGCTGAAGGGATGGAGGCAGATGTAGGTGCAGAGGCTGCACGACACCAACTGCATTTGCCAGAACTACACCCCCTGCTACATAAGCATGTCCATCCTCTGGCAGCAGCAAGAGCCACGTGTTCATCAAGAAGGTTATGAGAGGTCTACACTGCAGCCAAAGAACAGCCCAAAGCAGGAAAAAGCTGTAGAACTGAAGAGTTGGTCCCTGTAGTCAGTAGTAATTCTCTCCCTGTAGCCTGCTGGCATCATCGGGTGCCCAGGAATCGTAGAATCATAGAATGGGAGGGGTTGGAAGGGACCTCTGGAGATCATTGAGTCCAACCCCCCTGCCAGAGCAGGGTCACCCAGGGCAGCCCACACAGGAACTGATCCAGGCAGGTCTTGAAAGCCTCCAGAGAAGGAGACTCCACAACCTCTCTGGGCAGCCTGAGCCAGGCTCTGTCACTGGGCACTGTAGGAAGTTACACAGTATCCTCTATCCTAACTCAGCAGTGAACTTCTTCAGCAGATGCTGTTGACAGCTTGACTATAAATTGTACTTGGAATAAAAAAGAAACCCCTCAACCCTTAAGAGCCTTTGCCTTACCCTGGCCCACAGGTCTAGGCAGCAGGTATCACCCTTCTACACTCTCTTGTGCACCTGCATCGTGCTGAGGTAGCAGAAAGGCAGCAGAAAGCCTCTGAAAACTTCAACACTGTGGTAGGACCAGCAGCTGTAGATTCCTGATGCCAGTGACTTTGGAGAAGCTGCACAAATGGACCATTGGCCACATCTGCCAAAGCAGCTCCTGATGGGTTGATGGAAGCCCCTTTGGCATAACTTTTCCAATAAAGCTGTATTTCTCACTCCTGGACCCCTCCTCTCAAATTATTGCAAACACAAATGCCCAGGTTTGGAGGGGGGAGCTTGTTGCACAACCAACCTTTCCTTACCTTAAGTTTTCCTTGAACTTGCTGTTCTTCAGCTTCAACTTCTCTATATTAAACAAGTTCCCAAATCTCTTTTGTTTTTCTGTTCTGTCCCAAAGAGAAACGGATTTTAAATTAGAGAGGCACTAGGCACTGAAGGACGTGACAGTTGCAATACTTGTAGCCCCAGAGAGCCTGAAGCATGTAAAGAAAGGTCAGCAGACCTTAGACCTCAGCTCAGCAGTAGGCTTTAAGCCTTAACAGCATCATGCAGATGAATGATGGCACCAGCACAGCAAAACGTGCTTAATTAAGAAGTCCAAACTCAAATCGTTGCTTAGCTTTAAACTTTTCTGTGTTCCTTGAAGTTGTCCTCTTCTGACTCAACGACTACAGAACGATCTGGGTATATGTGGAGTAAAAATTCCTGACAAAAGGGACAAAAATTCCCCAGAAACATGTGGTGCACATTAAAGGAAGACATCAGGAGCATCTGTCTCTGCCACCCTTCATCACACATTTCTGTCATGTGTGCTCTTGAGAAGGACGTTCCACTACACACTCTTCCCTCTGAAGCCTACGGGGGGTTGCAAAGCTACAAAGTGAGTTTGTTAATAAAATATCTGTGAACTGCCAGGATCCTCCCGTGGGGGACATTTACCCCCACACGAGCACTACTGCAAATGCTCTGTGTGTATCAGCACCCCTAATCCTGCAGCTGGGATCAACAGAGCTGGTCTGGGGATTAAAACACTGACTTCTGCATCTCTTGAATGTGGTCCCAACCCTGGGTTGGTCAAGGAATTCCCTTGCAAACCCAGCAAGAGGCTCTGCTCCTCTGTCAATCAGCACCAGTTTAATTTCCACTGCTGTTTGGCACCCATGGGCAGAGGGGTGCAGAAGACATGTGGGGACGTGTTCTGGTGGGTGGGAGACATGCATGGTGGGCCTGGGAGCCAGATGCAGTTGCCAGTGCACTACCCATGTTACTCAGGACAAGACAGACAGGGACCTGTTGGAGCAGGTCCAGAGGAGGCCACAAAAATGATCCAAGGGCTGGAACCCCTCTGCTGGGAGCCAGGCTGGGAGAGCTGGGGGTGTTCAGCCTGGAGAAGAGAAGGCTCTGGGGAGACCTTCTGGGGGCCTTCCAGTGCTCAAAGGGGCCTGGCAAAAGGATGGGGACAGGCTTTTTAGCAGGGTCTGTGGCAACAGGACAAGAGTGATGGGTTAAACTAAAAGAGGGAAGATTTAGACTCGATATAAGGAAGAAATTTTTGATGCTGAGGGAGGTGAGACCCTGGCCCAGGCTGCCCAGAGAGGTGGTCAGTGCCCCATCCCTGGCAGCATCCCATGTGAGTTTGGCTGGGCTCTGAGCACCCTGCTCTGGCTGCAGCTGTCCCTGCTCCCTGCAGGGGGTTGGACCAGATGACCCTAAAAGGTCCCATCCCACCCAAACCAGTCTGGGATTCTACCCTCTGTCTGGAGAAGCTCGTGCACCTCTACCCCCCTATTCCCATGGACCATCTGCAGAGAAGTGTCACCTTTTAACAACTGCCCAGTAACCTCCAGAGTTCCAGGTTTCCCATACCCTTCCCCTCCCCCCTCTGACACACACAGGCTCTGCATGCACACCTAAGCCAGCCTGGAATCCAGATGCAAGCCAGTACGAGTCTCACATCCGTAAGGGAAAAGCAGATGTACAGCAACACTTTATTATTCCTCCCACACTGCTCCTTAGAGGAGAGCCACCAGATGCATGCGGAGCAATCATCTGCAGCATCCCCAGCTCATGTGCCCTTCCCAAAGGCTGTCTCTATTTCTTACAAAGCGATGCAGGAAATCTTTTACTGCATGAGGGTAGGGAACCACACAAAGCTAATATGTAAAAACACGACTAACTTCACGTTTCACCTCTTAATCCATTTGGGAAGGTCAGGCAACAGAAAAACCTGAGGCTGTAAAACTCATTGCTTTTATAACACAAGATGTGGAAGCAAATATCTTGAGGAGTTTTATAGAACAGAGCAGGCTGCAAGTTAGTTACAGCATGTCAGCCTGGGCTCCTTTCAGCTTTCTCACTTTCTGTGATCTGACACGTGAGCATTTTGTCCCTTTTTATGGGGACAATGTCCCCATTTGTCCCTGGAGTGTGATCTCTTCTGGCACACAAAAAAAAGGTGCCACTTCTCAGCTACAGCTGAGCAATGCTTTTGATCAAGAGGAGGTGAACAAGACTGTCCTCTGTGTTTTATGCAAGGAAAGGTCTGCAAAGGGAGCACTTCCAATAGATGGAGGGTGCTGTGAGCTCTAACAGAAAGGCCTCCCTGCTTAGGGATTTAATTTTGGTAACTACTTTTTATCTAAGCATCAGCCAAAGGGGAAAGAGGGGAGAAGAGGGGGAAGAAACTCACCCAAACAAACAACTTCTCTGCAATTGAATTATGGAAAAAAAGGCTTCCAGCCAGTACCTGGCATGGGAGATTGAGGTCAGTATTTCAAAATACAGGCTAAGAAATTGCAACTTACTCCATTTTTGCTGGATTATCACCCCCAACCTCAACATCTTCATACGTTTCCTCGTAGCTGTTTCCTGAAACTCAAAACCAAGGCATGCCATTACTGAAAACCACGTTCAGGGATGATGAGGTGAGGTTTGCTGGACAAATTGCACCCAGGCCACTACATTTTACTCTTCCATAGGCTTTAAGGTCACTTAGATGAATTCCATGCTAGAAATGTGCATCACTCCCCACTGGTTTTAATGGGAATTTAGAGCAAGCAGACCAGAAGGAGATGCTATAGATGCTGAAAGTTAAGTGAAGCTATTCACACCATCTCCCGAGGATCAGCCCAAATTAAAAGCAGATCCCGTTCGAGCTTCCCCACGTGATGCACTTACTGCTGGCTGAAGTGAGTGGACTGGAGGCATCTGACACGGGTCTGCTAGAAGACAGAAGTATTACATGGGGATGTGCTGCAGAGTAGTTTTTAAAAGACACTTCATAGACACAGCCATTGTGAAGAGCCCAAGTCCACACTCACAGTCGATCTTGTATTTCCTCAACGTCATCATATATATCCTCTGGTGCCTGCGGAGACTGCCAAGTGTTTTGGTTCAAGGCTGGTTCTTCTGTGCCTGGTTTTGGAGCACCAACATACACGTAGCGCACTGGAAATGAGAACGGACCTTTGCTTTAGAAGCTTTTCTGAGGAACTTCCCAGGGCAAGGACAAAAGCTGAGGGTAATAGGTGATGCCACAACAAAGAAAAGCCTACAGACATGCTTCCCATTCCAGGAGTCCGGGAAAATCTCTGCTCTGAGCCACTTTGAGAAAGAAAAGCAAAGACTTTTACAAGCTTTTAGGTTTAAAAAATTATTTAAAACATTTAACTCTAAAATATGTTGAAGTTTTAAAATATGTTAGGTTGAAAAAAATAAAAACATCCATCAAAATTCTCAGCTGTGACAACTCTCCCCCAAATCACAGAATCACAGAATGGCAGGGGTTGGAAGGGACCTCTGGAGATCGAGTCCAACCCCTCTGCCAGAGCAGGGTCACCCAGGGCAGCCCACACAGGAACAGACCCAGGTGGGGTTTGAAATGCTCCTCACCAGAAAATATCTCAGGAAGCTATTCATAGATGTTTGCAGAAGTGACTGAAAGGAGGGCTTGTCATGGTTGGTGGAGATGCTAAGATCCAAATCACGGGCCTGTCCACTGGGAATACACTTGCAAATCAACATCTTGGAAAGGATACAAGAAGGGAGACTATCCCAGAGATGTTTTCCACCAAGGGCTGCAACCGCTCAGAAGGTTAGAAAAAGATTATTAGAGGACTCTGTTAAGTGCCAATATTAAATCCTTCCAACTGATTTAAGAGAGCTGGAGTGATGTAGAAATGCAGACACACAAATAAAAGCAGATAGTGTTTCTAAATGAACTTGGGCCCATGCAGGTGTCAGCAGATACACACCACACACAGTATGGTCTAGTTAATGACAAATCTTCTGCAAAACATTCAGACCCTTAGGAAGAAGAAAAGGGGGACGTGTGTTTGTTGGTGGGTGGGAACCAAACAATTCTCTTGAATGAGCCTCTCTGATGAAGCAATGCCACAAGGATCACCATCAGCACTTAAGAAAAAAGAAATGCCAACAGAAATTACCTCCAGCTGCTCAGAGGTCAAGCAAACCAGCAAGATTTCTTACAAAAACAGAGAGCAACTGACCCAGAAAGTTATTATGGAGGGATTTAAAGTAAAAACAAAACCAAACTGAGGACCACACCAATAACAACAACCACAGCCACAGCCAATTTACACTTTCTCCTTCATAATCCTGGTCACGGATCCCAGCAGAGCTACTTTTCTCTCTTTCACCTTTGAAATACTGCCATATCACACCAAGGGCTTGCAGGGGCAGGAGTTAAGTCTTTGCAGAATAGAGTCCCTCACACTTATACCTGAAGTTTCAAACCATTGTTTACAGAGGAGACACGACAGCTAAGGTGCATTATGACCAGCTCCAGATGATTTCTCAGAGTATTGTGACATAAGGAGCCCAAAATCAGGAAAAGACTCCCTGGAGCTACTAAGAAGATGGAGCAAGGAGCCATCATCCATCTTCATAAGAGACAGGGGGAGACTCCAGGCTCTCATCCCGCTCACGTGTGTTTCTACCACAAGCCTTAGCCAAACCCTTTTCTGAGACTCAATAAATTATGAGAAGCAGAGGAGATGGATTTCAGCTCTCTCGGATAAGGGCAATCTGCTAGAAAAACAAGCACCTTGGTTTGAGTTACGCAGCTGGTTAACCAACTTAGGAAGCTATTTGCAAAGCCAAAATAAATGTTTCAGACCAGAATACAAATGCGTATGCAACCTTTTGCCCTGGTTTAACTAAATTGGTTCAAGAGTTGCATCCAAATTTAACATTATTTCCCATATGGAAGAGACATTTGGGCAACAGATGGGATTGAGGAAACACTCAACAGCGCAATGAGATACTCACTGAGCTCTGTGTCTTTTGCCAGGCCTTGTGGGGTAGGATGCTTTCCAGCCTGGGTACTGGTCACATCCCACTTGACTTGCAGCACCTTCATCCCATCTCTACCAGCTTCCTTGGTTTGGCTAGTGGGAGACACGTACTCATTTCCATCTGTCTGAGATCAGATGTTTCGTTTGGTCAATATAACCTTTAAAAAATTCTTTTAAATACAAGTTAATATAACTTACATATACACTTCTATAACAATATAAGCTATCTTTCTGTGAACTTAAGAGTTTCAGGCCCTTTTCCATCAGGGATTTCTGGTAGATGAAGGTGCTGCTTGGCAGAGACCTTGTAGGCAGTAGCAGTTGAGAAATGGGCAGGCAAGAGAAGGCAGAAAAAAATGGGTGATTAAGGACTCAAATTTCAACTGTTTCCCAAAGAAAGGAAGGACAGAAGAAGAGACATCTTACAGTAACTGTTAGGAGTAGTCTCAAGGATACAATACCTTGAAAATTTTCTTTGCTTCCAGTTGCTCTCCTTCAAGATTAATTTTTTCCTCTTTTTCATCCTCTATTATAGTTCTTCCAGGACTGAAAATTTCAAGAACAATCTTAGAACAGAGACACGTTAGCAAAGTCACAAACAGGCAGGCAGATTGCTTTATGACTGCACCCAAATACGCAGCTCATTCTCCCTTCGAATGAGGTAGATGCCAAAAAGATCATCAGCACTGTAAGTAAGGGCAAATCCAAATCTGAAGGCCACTGGTTACTTGGGGTAGCAGTAATCACTTTTGGAAAAGAGACAAACTAAGATGATTATTTTCAGACAATTTAGATCTGTTTGCCAGTGCTGGTACCTGCCTCACAAGACTTGCCTCTTACCATACCATATTGCCATTTAGAGAAGACACAGCAGCAAGAGGCAGAATATTATATTTTTTTTCCAGCATCACAACTTTTCCCACCTTTTATCACCATTCCTCAGTCCTCATCAAAAAAGCAGTCTTCAGCCATGGCAGCAATTAAACACTGCAAGGAGTTTGAAACATAACATTTATAGGGTGAAATTCAGTGTGGATTTGCCTTGCCACACCGCTTTGGACTTGGAACTGGGTGTCCCAGTTTGAAAGCCTCATGCCTCTCATACCTCCCCTTTCATAGCCTGAAAGAGTTCAGGTTTCAGGAGGAAAAGACCAATTTATTTTTTTTTTTGCATGCCAGAGCAAAGAAGAAAATCTTCCCTTACTCTTCAGAATTAAAACTATCTTTGAAACCCTGAGTGTTGACACAGAAGAGCATCATTGTCTACATTGTCCTGGTCATGAAATACATGGAATTTCTGTCTATTTACTGCGTGTTGCAATAGTCTAACCCTCACCTGGGTTAGTTGTGGGGTTAGAAGAAGCTTGAGAGAAAGGAAAGGAAATTACCTGGATCTGGCAAAGGGAAAAGTCTTCTGTTTCTAGAATAAAGAAGAGGAAAGCCTTCAGCCACTGTGCTTTTTTCTACAGTCAAGCTTTTATACAAGGCCTCAACTGTCAGCTAGTATGTAAAGAAATATTTCTTCAGAAAGCCCAGAAGCAATTCACATTTGGAATAGTCATCGGACACGGATATTTCCTCCAGTTTGCAGGACAGGGGATACACATATTGACAAACATAACAGTGCAAGGGAGAGCTTACAGATGAAAAGGAAGGGTTTTTTAATTAAATAAAGATTTTCCAACCTACCATAAAACAAGACTACAGCCAAGCCAGAGAACCTCCTTGCAAACCCTGCACAGATAAGGGCATTTGGAAACCTGTGCTGTTTCCCCAGACAATTTGATGGCTTTGCAAGTCAGGACTCAAAAGTAGAGTTTGACATTTTCCAAACAGTAGCTTCCCCTCTTTTAGCAGAGCCAGCACTGATACCCAGTACACAATCATCTCCTGGCATAAGGTGATGTGTTTTCTCAGCCCATCTACCCACTCTGAGCTCGGCCATGCAGTCAGGCAGGTCTCTAGGGATTGCTGCAGCAATCCCTGCCCTGTGCCTTCACTGCAGGGTCCCTCTACAGCCACTGTGACCAGCCACCCCCTTTGTATCCAGGCTAAAATGAAAGAGGCCACGTTATAGTTTGAAGCAGAGATATCTCTGCAGCAGGGGATGAAAACCTGTATGACCATGCCCACAACAGTTGCCCTCATTTATGAGCCAAACCTCAAAGCATCCTGCCATGACAAGGAAGTTGGCTCAGATTTGCTTTTACACCTCCACAGAGGAATCACCAGCATCATCTTGCCTTTGGCAGGAACTTCCAGAACAATTCAGGGGATTTTTTTCTCCAAGAATCTTGATAGCAGTGCTTGACACATATTTGGTCTACCACCAACATCCAGATGGTGTTACCACTTCCTTACATGTTTGCTGCAGAAATCAAGGGAACTGACTCTCTCCCCTGGTGTGTTTGGAGGCTTCATTAATCTTCATGTCCCCTCTACAATTTCTTATTTATTTTTTAAGAGTTTTCACAGATGACACACATAAAGAAATGCTCAACAGATAAGAAATGCAGATATTAAAAGTTTCTAAGATAGGAAAGCATAGTATGCATGATACTGTCAAGTCTGAAAGATCAAAACTGGCTGTGATGAGACTCACCTTGAGTTCTTGAGGCTCTGGCTTGGGTACTAGAAAAGATATTTGTGAATATGTATTACTTTTTAATCCATGTTAAAGTCACTACACATTAAGTTGCAAAAGTCAGCTGCAGCCCACATGCTCAGCATCCAGGCACACATTCAGAATGTCCTACTGGCCAGAGTCCTTCAATTTGCTGTCCAGCATTGGCTTACATTCAGAGGACTGCAACATCGAGCTTGACTGGCCACAGTTTTCATAGCCCTTCTGTTCCATAGAAGATGATGAGGTTTGCCTTACTATCTTTTCTTTCTCTTTTACATGGGTAGTGTCTCATGACTTTTCCCCACTGCAACTTTAGTGCAAGCACCATTTCACCACCAAAATACAAATTTATTTTTCATCTCTGCCCCAAAGTCCTCATACTCTGCCAGTGCACAAAGGAACAATACAGTCAGTCATATTTGGTCACCTGGACCAAGGCACAGTTGCTTTTCTCAACTTGAAGAAACTAAATTATTCATTTTTTAAAGGCTCTCTCCCAGACAGTATGTAATTCACTGAGCAATCTTGCCTTGCTGAGTACCTTCAATGACACGCAAGGTTGTGGTGTCCCCAGACTGATTCAGGTACACTGGAGTTTCTTTGTAATTATGCTGCTCTTCAAGTTGAGCACTGAGAAGATGAAAGAAAAGAGAGAAAAAGCTATTTTTTTTCTGTCTCTTTTAGAAGTATGAAAAAAATATTCATCTTAAGGACAAGGAATTCAAGTGCTTTGATACTGAGCCTACAAGAAAGCAAAGTGAAATCGGGAATTCTGCAGAGGGAGAAGAGACCTCTGACAGACAGAGCTCAGCTGAACCTTCTCCCCATCTCCACACTCCCACTTCTCTGGGAGGATGGGCTGCATTTATTGGGCTCAAAGCACATCAGGGGACTTCATACTGGGATTACAGTCTTCTGCCTACAGCGATGCCTCAAGTAGAAACAGAACAACAACAAAAATTGAAGGAAATCAGAGTGCAGCATTTTCAAACCTACTATGGCTACTTTAAAATTAATAACAACCCAGTTGCACTGTCAAAACTCAGTGTCAACAGAGTGAGGACTAAGGAGTTGTTGCAAACAACATAGGTCCCACTGAAGGGGACACATATACACGTTACATTAACACCACAAGCAGGTATTTTATGCCCAGTGTCATTGCTTGAGAAAGAGGAGATCAGGAAAACTGCTGACCTTTCACTTCCCCAGCCCAGCTTCTGGATAAAACAGCATCCTGGGAGCTTGGCTGGACACATCACAGCCTTTTCTGTGTACCACAGTGCTACACTGGCCCCAAAATACAGCTGGGCTGGTGGATCCACGCCTAGCATCAGTGCAGGCAGAGTGTTTATCCCCAAACAAGGTATCAGAGCTCAAGATTAATTGACCCAAGCAGCTACATCAGGGTTTCTAAGAGACCAGGCTTCATGAAAGGTGTGGCTTTGAGGAGGGAAATTTCTGCCTCAAAATCCCCATGATTTTGGTTTTATGCTGAAATTCATTTAATTAATCTCCCCGGTGATCACATGGTTAATGTTTAATAAATGACCTATTGTAAAGACCATTTCACAAGTATTAGAGCAAGACAGCTAATCCTGCTGCAATCTATTGCTAGGACAGGTTCCTTGTGGTGCATGACAGCTTTGGAGCTGGTTATTTTTTGACCAGCTCTATTCTGACAAGTACAGGTTAAAAGTTAAACAAAACACCAGCCAGTGCTGGCAGGAACAGCTTATGATGTGAAAAGCACGACTTACTGTGTCGATAGCTGCAAGAGTTCATTGTTTGGGTACAGAAAGTATTCTAAGAATTTGTCTCTTTCTGCTTTGGTTCAGCCATTCTGTTGCCCATTTTCACAGCTGTATATTCATGAGGCTAAGACAAAACATGCATATGAATATTTTCCTCCACTTTTGTTGTTCTTGTGACACAGAACCAGGACCACCATGCAACCACTCATAGCAAGTCAGAGGCGTAGCACAAAAAGGCAGCTTCCCCTTCTACACAACAAGATGCTGCCTCTGGGAGCAAGACATTCCCTCTGGACTGCACGTGGGTGCTTCAGCATCCCAGGATCAGGGTAACCCTGGTGCCTATGACTCACTCACACGTTGCCTCGCCACACGCTCACCTTTGCGGGGTCAAGTAATCCTCTTCATCAGCAGCTGCACACAAACACACAGGGGATTAGCATTTGAAGGCAAGACCACTCTCCTACAGAGCAGAGGCTGCAGCGCCAGGGAGGTGTGATGGGGACGGCCCCTCTCCTCTCAAGGCTGCACGCCGTGCACAAAGGCAGGCGTGAAATAAGATTGCCAGCAGAAACTGGGGATGTGGCTATTTTAATATGTCTTTATTTCAGGTTTCTAGGCAACAATCTCAGGCTTTCTAGAGATCAATAATTGAGCAATACTGAGAGGGCATGGGGACGATGAGATATGTATTTAACTAGTTACCTCCATCAAGTTAATGTATTTAGAAAAGGCAAATATGTTAGGAAAGAGTTTCAGTGAAAACCTCTTTCTTTCCCTCTTACTCTTATCAAGGCCAAGGCAGACCAGTAAGCACTGGCACAGTAATGCCACAGAAATTTTAGCAGAGCCCTTCCTAGAAAAGCAGCTCCCTTTGAATTCAGCAAAAGTTGTGCCTAAAGGTCTGGCTATAATTAAGCCTGGATCTATCAAGAAACACTATTTAGCAGCTTAATAAGCAGTCTAGAATATTCTATTATGCAGCATCAATGGGATTTTATTATGGGAAACTGAACTTTTGTGTTTCTTGATGCTGGCACAGTTAACGATGTTGCTCTCTGTTGGATTTAAAACAGAAGGGGGAGGATTAGCAGACCGGTTTCTACCAATTTTATTGTGCCTTCCCACAGTTGTGTGCTGCAGTCGTGGCATTTCCCATTGAAATGGGGTGATAAAGATCAGCTCGCCTCAAATGCAGCTGCTGCTGCTGCTTTACCACCAGCTGGAAACTCCTCCCAGCACGCTGCAGTTGGAAGGAAAGGGGGTTTCTGCAAGGGGGATGACATCCAACCTGGAAACTCAGATCCTTTTTCCAGATTAAGAACAAAAATAACCAGTCTCACTAAAACCACTGGGCTCTTTTCAGTGTTTGAGGAAGATGTCAGAAACAAGGAACAACATCTTATTTCTGTGTGCTTAGAATTGTGGCCTTATAGATGTCAACAAGCAGCAAATTATTATTTGATTTCTGCAGAACAGGTTTGGGGAGAAAGGTTGGAAATGTCTTACTTGTTTCATTTCCTCTGTGCACTGAAGGCACGGCGCTTTGGAAAGTGCTGAGATCAAACTTCAGGGGTCTTGCTGGCTTTCCAGGGGCAGGACCCAGGGACTCAGCTGAAGGCAGGGGTTTAATTCTTGGCCACTTGCTCCTGGAGCTTTTTCCTGCTTGGGGCTTGCAGAAGGGAGGCTCCAGTTCTGCTCCAGAGAAGCACAAGGACAGGCAGCAATTAGCCCTCATTTAAGCAAAAATCCGTGTAGGATCATTAGTTATAGAGACATTTCTAACCAGCTCTGCTGCTTCCCCATTTCAACATCGCCGTCACATAGCAGAGCTCTTACCACGTCAGCAGAATGGAAAAATAAATGGAAATGTCTAGTTTTACAGATTTTTAAAGTTATCCTTAGCTCTCAACATCTCCCTTCCTCTGAATTATAAAATACTAGCCTAATCTTCTGTACCAATAACATTTTAATCTGCCAGGATTTAGTGGCAGAGCTGTTTTCAAAACACAGTCCAGGCGAGGGAGCTTTCCAGGGTAAACAAAGACTTAATCTTTTCAGTGCCCCGTCACTCGGCGTGACGTGAGCAAGGGGAACTGCGAGGCGGTTGAGTTTCCTAGCACCGGTTTCTGGAAGAAAGTTTGCAAGGAGAATACTTGCTCCGAGCTCAAATATGACCTTTGGCAAAGCTGAGAGGGTGCAGAGCTGGGGGTTTGGGTTTAAGCTGCTTTAATTTGAACTGAACTGTCTTTGCAAAAGCCAAATCTTTGTACGTCTGTGTGAAAACCGGATAGCAGGGTGCAGTCACATTCACCTTTGAATTGCAGAAGGCCAAAGCAGACCAAAACCTAAGAAAGTCCCCTGTCCTCACCCTTCATCCTGTGTTCAAACTTCGGGCAGTTTCTTAAAGTGAGTTTTAGAAAAATATGGTGGAGATGGGGAGCCCTTCCCTTACCCAAATGCAGCAGCAGTTTAGAGCTCATTTCTCTTCTCCAGGACCTCCAGGGAAGGATAGGAGCACTCAAATGAGCCTGTTTGGGAGTTCCAAGTTATACCAACTTTTCTTTCCAGCTGCTGTATCCTGCACTCACAGAGCACCTATATACCCAGATGCATATAAATATATGGTCATGTTAAGAGCACAGCTTACCATACCTTTCTGGTGCTGAAGCTGCTCTCCTGGTGTACGGTAACCCGGCTGGCAGACCGCGGTTGCCACCGTGCTCTCCTCAGCAGCTTCATCGGAGCTCCTGCATCCTCTGGGAGACCGGGGAAGAGCCAACCTGTGGCCACACAGAGCATCCTTCTTCTGGGAAGGCAAGTCCACCGTGGGCTTGCTTCCAGATGGTCGCACCTGGCTGCTGCCTGATGCGGCAGAAGCACACGTTGCCCTCTGCTCCAGGCAGTGCTGCACGTATAAATTGGCTGCACGTTGGGCTGGGAGCATCTCACCTGCTTTCTCACCTCGGGACAAAGCATTTTCCCAGATCTGTAGGGCATGGTGGAAAGAATTTTGGAGCAGAGGGCTCCCTGGAGAGGGTTGGACTGATACTTGCTGGTTGGTACAGGAGGATGGCAAAGGCTTCTTGGGACTTTTCTTGGGAGAATGCAGCCCTTTCTCTGAGACGTTGCTTTTTTGCTCTTTGTTGTGCCCCACTGGCTCCAGTTTGGCTCGAGGCCACACCAAGGGGTTGTGTTTGGTGAGCACGTTGGGTTGGGAGGCATGATGGGCAGGTTCTTCCTTGGGTTTTAGTATTACCACTTCCTTCTTACTCAGGGGCAAAGGGCTGGACACGGCATTCCCTCCAGAGCTCAACTTGGGAGGGATTTCAGCGGGAGGCTTCTTGTAGGGCTGCACCAGCTTGTTGACCAGGTTGGAGTCATTTTGAAATTTTGCTCGTAGGGCTTTGAAATCAGTCACACCTTCCTGGGAGGGGGAAGAGAAGAGAGCACGAAACATGTTTTCAGAGGTGGCAACGGGCAATTTATCCAATCACGATCATTTCAGAGAGAAAGAGGCTGCAGACTCCACCCTGATAAGCAGACCCCGGTGAAAAGCAGAAGAGGAGAATTAGCTCATTTAAAGAACCCTCCAAAGGCTCACAAATCACTTCTGATAAAGGCAACAAAGATGAGACGGAGGAAAGCTCAGCAGCAGAGCATGGAAAAACAACCAAGCAGAGCCAGCGAGACCAGCAGAGATGGCTCCTGCTTCCTGACATTACCCACTGTTGGAGAATCTCCTTTGGGAGGAGCTGGCAAACACTCAAATGAATGCTAGAGTTTACTGGCAGAGGTCCTACAATCCACCTGGTGGGTATGAAAGCAGCACTTTATTTTCAGTACACAAGCACCGGCCAGGGGAGAGGCCAGTGCTGCTCTGGAGGTTACCAGTCCATTCCTTGCCACCTTTAGAAAACTCCACCATAGGAAGAGAAGCACCAAACATTCTCCTTTGTTGTCTCCACATGCCCCCTGGGACTAAGTTTTCTTCCTCCACCATGTTGGTTTAGCTCAAGGTCCCCATGGCTCTTCAGATGCTTCTCCCCTTGCCATTATTCCCAACACACCAAGCAGAGGACCTAAACCCAAAACACGTGGCACATGAGGACAGCAAGATCATGTCCTAGTCCGGCTGATGAATGCTGGCTAAGATAGGAAATTCCTCTCACAGCACAGTCACCAGGCCCCAGGTTATATACCATGCTGAACAGAGAGCTCATCAGTGACAGCCAGTTTAAAAGGGCACTTAAAGAATATTTTGTTTCAGGCTTTTGTCCCCAGGCATCTCACCATCCCATGTTGGAGAAAGGGGTCCACAATTTTTGCCTGCAATATCATGGCTTAAATTCAGCCCCGAACTGAACTAAGGAGAAAGTATGAAGAAAAATTTATGAGCTACTTAAGTCCTTGAACTGCTCTATAACTTTTTATATGCCATGATTACATTAGGTGCACTACTCCGGCAGCTCAGTGCAGCGCGGAGAACTGCAAGGCTTCCCGAGAACCTGTCTAATGAGGAAATTGGAAAAAATTATCTAGGACAGAACTTCGTTATTCTGAAAAAAGCCTCAGCCTTAAGTGTTAAGGCAGAACAGATGAATAGCATACTGAGGGTTTATTGCATTTAATTGCACGATTTATTAAACACTGACAATTTCTCTTGAATAACCCCTTTCACTGACTTTATTACTTTCACAGGGTAGTGCATGATGTAAAGAACCAACCCTTGGGGGAGAGGTTTGAATTGCTCCAATTATATTTCATATTAGTGGTCAGCAGCGTGATGCTGGGTAAGCTGCCCAGACAGCCTGATCGAGTGGCGAGCCGATGGGAGTGGGACTTTTCAGAAGCATACGGAGGATGAATCAGATTTTGGAAAAAAAAAAAATAATCCCACATTGACCCGATCCCTCCAGCAATGCCAGACAGGAAATAAAGCAGTGAGGTGCCCTAATGCAATTGCACCGAGCTTTCGCATGTGCTGCAGCAACAGTTGAAGAGTTCAGTGCTGTTTGCCTCTCCTTACTGATTTTCTTTATTGTAGTGCATTGTCCCTCATCAGTGCCCTTGGAGACAAAGAAGATAGAAAAGAAATAGTACCTGCATGTCTCTCAATGTGCCACGGGTGAGGTAGACTCCTGGGAAAAAAGAGGTTGTGGTCACGCCTCTCCCTGGCACTGTGACAGTCACTAGCTTGGCACTACCTTTAATTAAACAGGAATGGACAGAAGCCTCCCTTTCCCCCCTGGAATTGTTATTCCTCTTGCCTTGAAATGGCAGCCTCAAGTGATTTGCCTAATTAACTGGAAGGTTATCTGTGCTTAACACCCTTCACTAGAATAGAGTTTCCCCCACTTTGCAGCCCCTTGGGGTATTGGTACCAATGCCCTGAGCAGACTGGGTAGGTGGAGGACACGTATGGCCCCAAGCTGAGCCACCCTGGTGAAGATGGGGTTAAACTGCACCCCACAGACACATCCTGCATGCCCACACCCGGCTCTGATGCTTCTCCCTTCCCACAAAGCTCCTGCAACTGCTACTTTCTTGAGCTTAGCACAACCCTCCAAGGTGCAATGAGCTCTGCTGTCTCTGCAGGGATGACTTCTCATCAGAGCCAGGACCATTTCAAACCACAGACCTATCCAAGGAATGCTCCAGCTCGACCCGTGCACCTTAAGTGAGCTCAGGAAGCTGCTCATCAGAAGCAGGGTACTGAGCAGGTCGTAGGCAGGCAGGACACGTGAAGTCCCAGCCCCAGTGTCCCGCCAACCCAGGGGAGGCTCAGCACAGTGGGGAGATGTGCTCCCCTGGAAATTGGAGCAGTTGACAAGCAGGGAGAATACACTAATAAATTTAAAGGACTGCCAAAAGCTCGCAATGTGCACCACAGCTACATCTGGCCAAATAATTCCCTGTGAATAATACCACATTTGGCAAAAGCCCACGCAAGATGAGAGGGACAGAATAAAAAGGAAACAAACTTCCACTGGCCGGAAAGCTATGAGCATTAGAGAGTCAGGGGACAGTGAAACTTTCCATATTTTCTCCCTATAAATAAAATGCTCTTCTAACATGAATATCATTCTAGGAAGCAGAATAAAGCTCAGCTTAAGCCTATGATAAGGATACCTTTTAGAAAGAGCAGGAGCTGGAGGTTTGTGCTGATACCAAGGACTAACCAAAAGCAGTCTGAATTCTCATTAGTTTCCTGCAGTTGCTTTTCTAAAATAATTCAACCCCAGGACAGAAACCCCACTCAAGAAGTGAGACGCAGGACAGCTGAGAAGCAAGCACATTACGTTCCCCTCCTGAATTGTTTCTGTTTCCATCCATTCTCTATCTCGATTTCCAAGGGAGATCCCGTGGGTAAATGTTTAATCAGCCCTACCCTCTGCCTGGCAGCGGGGTGGCTGGAGCTGAGCCCAGGCACCCTGGGCACACTGACGGGAACACGCCGCAGGTACCATCTACTCATTAACCCGACGGCTTCTCCCAGGGAAAAAAAAAATACACAGAGAAAAATCCACCTCTACTTGTTGTTAAACTGAGGCAGCAATCGCAGCTCACCTCAGAGGGAGAGGGGGAGAAACCAGGCACCCAGAACCCCTCAGCCCCTGCTCTGGGGCAGAAAAGCTGTCCCTTAGCAGTGCCCATGCAGGGCAGCAGCAGCACTGAAAGCGTGCACCTAACCCCGAGGTTAAACTGCTCCCGGCACTGCACAGAGAAGAACAGCCCCAAGCTACACATCAGCAGCAGAAAATCAAGCAGCGACTATTCCAGACGGGCCAGGGTCAGAGAGACCGAGCAGCCTGTTGCCATGGTAAGGGTGGGAGCCCCAGAAGTTACCATCTCCATCCCTTCGCTGCTCCGTGCCAGCTCCCGGGGCTCAGCCTGGCTGCATCTCCCCCTGCCCTCGTCTCCGGCTGGTGCCCGCCACGGCTG
>VWZY01001386.1:119827-254329 GCA_013399075.1 Chloroceryle aenea
CGAGCCCAGAACCGACCTGGGCCAAGGTATGGGTCTGCCCCCGGGGCGGGGAGAGCCTCACCTGGGCAGGGCTGAGCTGGCCCGGCACAGTCCTGCCTGGCCACGCTTCCTTGACCTGACTCACAGGTTCCCTGAAATGCAAACAGCGACATGACAGCAGGCTTTGGATTGGCTCCAAAAGGGAAGGATTGGGGTTGCTTTGCTTTTGGAGAAAAAGAACAGCGCTTCCTCACAGCACGGGTACCGTGTCCCTGTGGTGTCCATATCCATGAGAGTTCTCAGGTCCCTTCTCACACCTGGGACGAGCAAAGCTGAGGAGAGCAGAGTCATCCCACCAAGCAGGGGCAATAATCATCACCCCAAACCTTCACAGGTCTCCCCCTGGGTGACACTTACCCCACTGCATCAGCTCAGCCTTCATGAGGCTCTCCCCTAGAGACCTCGGAGTGATTAAAACAGACATTTCCCCAGAGGAACCAAGTGTTTTCTTCATCTCTGAGCAGCAGAGCCCAGCAAAAACAGTCATCCTCACTGAAGCCCACACATATTCCATAGTGAAGCAGCTTCTTTTTGCGGTGAACTGTTTCTCAGAGTCCTAGGGACAGACCAGTTAAATTAGGACAAACAAGACTCTTCCCATCACTGGATATTTCTGCCCTGGAGAACAGCCTAAAAGGATCTGTCCAAACATTGAGCCCATGTTTTTACAGAGCAAGTCTCCCAGGAAAAGCAAAGCTGGTTAGCTTGGCAGGAAGAGAACGGAGAGCCCCAGGACTTACTTTTCTCCTTCCATAACTGATCAAATATTATTTCATCTTTCTCTGTGGGACCACTTGTTTTCCTTCCAGCAGAGACAGCTGCTGCATGGAGTGGTACTGGGTGGTATTCAGAGGTGGCTGTCAACGGGGCTTGGGTGGTCAGGGAGCCATCAGCAGCTGACCCTAATCCCAGGACACTGCACCTCTCATACATCCTTCCCAAAGAGCTACCTGGAAAAGAAACCTTGCAGCAGCAGCAGGTCTTGAGGTTAGGGGAAAAGGGACTGGTAAAACATCTCTGTGATGGGTAGGATCTGTTACCAACCTCTGTATGATTGTCTGAAGGTGTTCCAGATTTCTCTCCCCTGATTGGAAAGTCAGGGGTGCAACATGTGACTTAGGAATGGACATCTCCCCTCTGTACAGGGCATTGAGGAAAGCCTTGTCCCAAGCACCCCCAGTGCCCTCGGGAGAGGGACTGATGCTCTTGCAGCCTAACCTAACCCTGCTTTCCAAAGCCAAGCTTGAGCAGAGCTGGACTCCCCCCCCACCCCCCCCAAAACCCAAAAAAAAGGGAAAATAAATTAAAAAATAAAATAAAAGAAAGGCTCATTCGTTGGAGACATGACTCGAAGTGTGAGTCTCATTCCTCACCACATGAAAAGCCCTGCTGCTGCGCGGTGGTCTCAGAGAAGAAAAGGGGGTCCTGCTGAGCCAGGAGTTGGCAGGGAAGTCCCTCAAGCCCAGGCTGGAGTCGCGGCGTGATAAAAATGAATGCTGGCTTTGTGTACAGGTAGCTGAGGAGGATTTATGACCCACCCAGTGGTATGAACATGGGCCTTGAATTAAAGCACTGTTGGAGAATAGGGAGGTTGTGACTTCAGAGCTGTGGCCCTGCGGAAAAGGACGAGGCAGATTCCTCTATATAGGCTCTAAAAATAAAAAGAAAATGCCAAAAGTTTCTTTAAAACATGCATTTTGTGATTGCTAGCCCTGGTGGGACCCCACTTGCCTCACCTCCCCTCCACAGCAGCCCCAGGGCTGCCATAAATCGCACCAGGCTGTAACAACAGCGCAGGGAGCGTGGTGCAGCCGGGTGTTCTGTAGATCAAACACCACAGAAGTGGGAGCTGGCTTTTTTCTCTGGCTCTGGACCTTTCTGGGGAATGCCTGATGATAAGGAGCTGGCACTGATCTATGTAACTCACTTTTTAATGGGCCACAGAGCTCGATTTCCTTAGAGAAACTAGACAGAGAACAACGGGAGATGACAAAACAGGACTTCACACCCTCCCCGAAATGCTGGAGGGAAGGCAGGTATCCCTTCGACAGCCCTTCCCCTCCTGCCTCACCTCTTCCCACAGTACTGGTTCCTCCTGTAGGTCCCCATCAAGCAGCAAACTGCCACAGATGGCAGCATCCCAGCAAAACACAATGACCACTTTGTCCACTGCTGCTGTTCAACAGGCAGCAGTTGGAGCAGGAGCCTGAGGTTTGGTCTGGGTTTGTGTATCAGAGGCACTGACCCAGAACGGGAGTTCCCAGGCACAGCCCTGACACGAGTAAAACCAGCTACAACTACTGAGAGCAACAGCACCAAACACTTCCTAAGGGTGCACAATATCCCCAGAACAAACAACTTCAGCCTGGTTAAAAATGTAAAATTTTATGATTTGGATCTAGAGAACAAGTCTGACAAAGCTGAGGGACCTGGGCTTGTTCAGCCTGGAGCAAAGGAGGCTCAGGGAGAGACCTTCTGGCTCTCGACAACTCCCTGACAGGAGGTTGGAGCCAGGGGGTTGGGCTCTGCTCCCAGGTAACAAGAGAAGGGACAAGAGTAAATGACCTCAAGTTGTGCTGGGGAGGTTTAAGTTGGACATTATGAAAAATTTCTTCCCCCAAATGGTTGTCAAGCCCTGGAACAGGCTGCCCAGGGCAGGGGTGGAGTCCCCATCCCTGGAAGGAGGTAAAGGTGGTGCTGAGGGACATGGTTTAGTAGTGACCTGGCAGTGCTGGGTTATTGGTTGGACTTGATGATCTTAAAGGGTTTTTCCTACCTAAATGATTCAATAATTTGGATGGGTTGTTGTTTGGGTTTTTTTGCAGTGATGCAATTATTGTCTTACAGAGACACATCAGTCCCAGGGCTTCAAGTGCAGCATTCAGCAGAATTAATTCCCCTGCTTTTCTTTTCAGATGATAAGATTATAGATTTGAGATGGTCTGACAAGTTACTTTCCCTTAACTCAGCTACTGGCCCCATGCATGGGGCAGCACCAGGGGAAGGAGAGGGGACACAGTGGGTGAAATGGCCACTCCAGGGTACAATGCAGGAGGGTCCCTACATCTGAAAAAAAACCACCTGAGAACCCAGAAAAATGGAAAAAGTGGATAGCAAGGCACAAGCTTGTCCTAGGGGGGCATTTTGGCTCAGGTTTTATGCCTTATTCTGTCCCTGGGAGGCACACCCCAGCCCAGATCTCTGCACGTCTCACCGGTTTTCTGCCAGGAGGTCATATCCTGGTTTTCCAGCAGAGGGGGAGATAGGATCACTTGTTCCTCCATGAAGCCGCTTACTCTGCCTTGCATCACTGGCATTAAGGAGAAACTTCAGAAAACGCAGTGTTATTGACCCCTGCAGTCAAAAACCAAACACTTTCTTTTACTGGCCAGGACAAAGTCTTGTTTAGGAGGAGCCATGGAGGTCCTTCAGAAGCTTTAACATCAGCCCCATCGAACCACTGTAGCAGTCAAGAAAATTAATTTAAAAGCCTTGCACGGTTTCAGGTTTTGTATTTGTCCAAGCTACAAGGTTGTCTCTGCAGTATGGCCCTGATCCCACACCTCAGCAAACACCACTTTTGTAGCAGTATAGCCCATATAAGTACTCATGTGTTTAAGGCCAAGTGTTTACTCTGATAACTGGTTTGTTATCAGGCCAGTTCAGTGTTCTGTGACACTAAATGAGGACAGGCATGTCCAGCACTAGAGCTGTGGCTGTCTTGTGGTCTTTAGGTAGACCTTTTCTATAGCTCTCCATAGCCAGTGGGTTCAGTAACTGGCACACATGCTGATGCAGAGCTTTGTTGGTCCTTACAGTGCACCATCTCACCGTCAGCACTCACTGCCTGGAGAATTTCAACCGAGGATGAACAGCAGACCTCAGAAAACAAGATGTGCAACTGGTGCACAAAGAAAAAGCAGGCTGGTCTTTGCAGAGGTTGGTCAGCCCTGTTATCAGGACATGACCATGACCTGTGGCATGGGATCATCACTGCGACAGTGACCACTCCTGCCAGCTCCCTTTTCCCTGCCCCACAGTAATGCAGAGCACATTGGCACAAGGCCTTCAAGACTGCAGAACCATCATCTAGCACAGAGCATCTGCTCAGCAGCATAAGATAGAACAAAGTCATCCCATCTGCCTTACCCTTTATAACACTTTGTCCTGGGTTTGGTCCGGGTTCATTATCCCCAGCAGCTGCTGGCCCAAGCAGCTGGGAGGGGCTACAGCAGGATAAACAACTGAGCCAGGCAGTGGGTACATATAAAGAAAGTACAAATGGAAATTGCTGGACGACAACAACAACATTATGTTAGCTCTTCTGTAATATAACTTCACCCTGGAGCTAGGCTCATGTAGACACCCACGTTTCCAAATGTGCTGTTCAGGTGCCATTTAAAAGATTTCTGCAGGCAGAAATTAATTCCCCTTGTTGGGCCAAACACAACTGAAGTGGAGACTTTGAAGTAAAACAAAATCCTGTATTGGTAGTAGGGAGGCAAAGGGGGTGCCCACTTTTTTTCTGCACTGAGTTAATGTGCCCCCGATGTTAGATATGCAAGAGCTGTAAATGAGGAGTTATGTGTCAGTTAATTAGAGGCTGGAAGTGAGGAGTTCCTCAGTGTTAAGGAAATAGTCACAAAGTGATAATGGGAATAGTCACAAAGTGACGATGAGATGCAAGTTCACTGCTCAGCTCAGCCCACTCACAGCCCATACCTCCATGCTCCTGAAGAGCCCCAGGACTCCAGCTCACGGTTCTTCATCCTGAAGGTGACTGCATCACTATCAACAGCAAGCCAGAGGTTGAGAGAGTTAATGCGAGTTTAGAGGCAAGGATCCAACGCCCATTTCTGACAAGTTCAATTCATAACGTTATAAATGGAACCATAACTTTTATATATATCACTTTTGGAACATAACACCTCTGAGAAAGGTTCTTTAATTTCACCTCTACCGCGCTGTGCCTTCCTTGCTGCTTAAATCTCTCCTGCATGCCTCCCCCCAGACGACCTCGCCTATCAGTGCGAAATTGTTGTTGTGCCTGATTGCACAAACCAGCCCAGCCTTTTACCTGGGAGACGTGCCACAAATAACTTTCATTATATATGTGGTGTGTTTCTGATGCTGCTATCACAAAAGAAAAGATAGAAAGCCTCAACAGTCTTGCTTAGCTGCTGAGGAGGCACTTGACTGTGCAAAGCAGACATTTATATCAAAGGATGACAGAAGTTTGGAAGAAGACAGGTTTGGTAGATGGCCAGAGCTGTTCCCACCATGGGGAGAGTGGGGTCCATCCCCACCAGAGTTTTATAAGCATTGCTAAAACTTTTTATGCAGAGAGACTGCAGTGTGTAACAGGGAGGGATCACCTTAAGCCAGTTTTTCCCCTGCTTTTCTCCCAGTCAAAAGCAATTTAGGTTTAATAGTATGTTAAAAAAAAACACAAACCAAAAGAAAACCACAACCAACTCACTAAAATAAACAAACTAAACCCCCTTATTTGAGTCCTTCTTATGCAGAGGAAGAATGGAGGAGGACTTTCTGAACTGATCTGAAGTGCATTAGTAGGTAAGGGATTACATTAACATACTCTCTAAGGTCACAAAAAGGCAGTTTTCATTTCATTCCACTACAGAGTTTACCCATGTGCTACATTTCTTCATGTTTAGCAAAGACAAGCCCCAGGGTCATTCTGTACTTTAATTACATTAAAATGACATGGAAAGAGGCCTTTTTATTTTGATAATTTACAATACCAGCTATCAAAATGAGCTTTGCAATTAATTTGGGCAATACACAAAGTGACACTTCTATCCCAGTCTTTTGTGGACAGAGGACAATTCACTGCCTGCTGAATAGCTGTAATAGCCCAAGACCCGATTTTCCTACAATAATTACACTTAGTCTTGAATTTATTGAGGTTCAAGCTTCCAGTTTTCTGCTGGGAACACTTCATTTATGCACGAAGCATCTCAGCCCATTTACGTGGAAGAAAAAAGCAGGGAGATACAGACCCTTGTCTGAAGACAAAAGTCTCCACAGATCTCTTTATAACTAATATCTAATGAAGTCATACATTCCTTGTGGATTTTTGTGCTTGCTCAGGAGCCCTCGGGAGATTTTGCAGGCTATGTGCAAGCTCAAGGAAAGAGGTGTGGGGCAACTTGGGCTACAGCATAACCGGGTGTCTTTCCAATGGCTCTTTTTTCTTTCTTACAACACATGAAAACTAAATAGTCTTATCTTATAATTAGGACTATTATCTTAAAAATAAATAACCCATGATGTCCTCACTTTCTATGGCATCACTTTCTTATGCACACCCACTGCTCCTGTGATAAGAACCCAACCAGCTAAAAGCATTAGAGCCACTGCTACCAGATGCATTTGCACAACGTATGGGTAAGACACAATTTCAGACTTAGGAGGTATTTTCCTCACCCCAAATTACTTTGAAAACAAAGATTTAGATCCTCTTGTTGCAGTGACTGTGTAGGGCCATCCAAAAGCCAGGGGATAACTCACATCAGCTTTGGAGATGGGACACTATCTTATGGGGACAGCAATGGGAAGATGTCAAATTGGCATTTTTGTGACATATCTGGAAGGAACTTGTTCCCCACAACACAATTTTATGATAATCTTCAGTTGGCTGCACTGGGAAGCTTTTCCCTGGCCCTCAACCTGATGCACCAAAATTACAGTTAAGTCACTGTGGGAAATAAATCAGTTTCCTTTGCCTTCAAATTAAAAGGAGGATGCAGGCTGGACAAGAAGCACATTGCTGCACTAAGACTTGATTGACTTTAATGTGGATAATGTCACACGGTTTAACATATTCCCTTGACAGAAAACTGGGAATTTGTTTCCAAAAGTGTGAAGACCTCTGGGATATGTCCCGACTCTCTGATTTGACCTGCGCCATCGTCAATGATTTACCACAGCGTTTTAGAGTCCGGTGGGCTCCGTGCTTCTTGCAGCACTGCTTGCTCACCAGCATCCTGAAGCCTAAAGCTTTTGTTTGCAGTTAATCTATAGCAAACATTTACATATGGAAAAACAATGCGGTGGAGCCTGTGTCAGCTGCTTTCTCCTTTGATTCCATCCATATGCTTGCTGGCTTTCACGGCACGTCAGGCCGTGGCTACAGCATGCAGGGAGCTTGAGGCATTGCCTTCCCAGAGGTAAGTCCATTCCCTCCTCACCCCCACTCACTTTACATATAGAAATTATAGGCAAGTGAGTCAGCCTATCAATTTTGTTCTGACTCGAGGCATGCTCTCTGTAAACAGCTACTAGGAAAAAAAAAATGCATTGGCAGTTGTCCAAAGTCCAAGCTCGGCATCGTAATTCCTTTCTAGATGAACTGTTTGCACAATGGTTTTTCTTTTACTGATGACTGTTAAGCCTTCTTAAACTTCCTTACCAAAAGTTCTGTACCAGGTTTGGGCACTTAAAATGAATTCCCTATACAGGATGATTTACGAGTGAATATTTTTCATATTCTTTTTCATTATAATTATTTTGCATTTGTCAATGTGGAGTTAACAAGTGCATGTGAATAACCCAATTTTCAATCCGAGTCAGATCCTCATACCTCAATTTTTTTCCCCAGAACAATATTATTAACCTATACAAGTGTCACTTAGGCTTTGAAGGAAGGGAATAAATAAGTTGCTTTTTTTCTAAAGCTATAGTGGCGTGATAGGAGAATGGTTGGGGTTTTTTTTTTCTACTGCTATTAATTTCAGGCTTGTTCTATAAGGCAAATATGATTTAGAAGGATCAAAAAAAGGTATCAGTGATAATTGGAACATGGAGACAAGGAGAAGGAGGAAAGGAAAAAAAAATGTGGTAGTGATACACTTAATTATGAAGGCTTATTCCGATAATCCCTTTTGAAAATGAACAAAGACCAGATTTTTGATGTTTGATGAACTTACCAAACAAGGCAGAATAATGAAGAGGTAAACGTAAAATCCAATCGAAGGTGAGCCAATTAAGTACTTTGTGAAGTGCTGAGGGATACAGCCCACAAATCCTCCTGTCAGAGCAAAAAGGCATCAATAGAGCCGTGTCCTCCAGCTCCATGTTTATCTGCAGGCTCCTGTTGTTTTCCTGGGGACACGGTGGGTTTTTATCTCTCACACTGATCTGCATCCACGGGCTCCCTTGCTGAGCTGCTGTGGCTTTCATTTAGCGAGTCTCTCTTCTACAGCCTCTGATGAATCCCCAATGTGCTCCGTACCTCTACTAATTATCAATATTTCTCTTTGGACTGCAATCTCCTAAGTAAAACAGACTGCTCATTAGTTAATCACCAAAATAATAATAATAATGTTTTGGCTCAGAATAACCCCTCAAAATGCTTGGAAGCCTGTGGCAGACACTGAGTTGTACTGACACACCACAGATTGCTCCTCAAGACAAAGAAACACATTATACAAATAAAGATTGTAAAGGAGGAGGGTGAGAAATAAAGATTATCACAACTGGGCTGGGAGGCATGACTGTTTTCTGGTATTCACTCACCTCCAGAGTCGGATGCAAGGGCCATTGCAATATAGTACCCTGGTTGTCTTCTGCATTTATAATCTTCCTTTAGTTTTGAGGTTTTTTTCTCCCCTTTTCTCAGGATTTATGTATTTCCTTTTAGAAACAGTCAGCCAATAGATTCCCATAGTCAACACAGCTTTGTGCCTTGACTTCTCAGCAATCCACAATTCATGGGAATCAGACCCTGATTTCATACTTCTCTGGAAAATACTGACCAGGAGTTCACAATGGTGTGAAAAACATAAAATGGATAAATTTCAGAATGGGCTCAAAGTGATAAACATCACTACTTCTGGACTTTGTGAACTGCTTCTGAGAAGGAAGCCAAAAAAGAAGCCTTTCCTTAAAACCTGTCTCTTCTCAACATTCCTTCTGCTTTTGCTCTTACACATACTGTGTACATACATGTTATCATTTTATCACAATCTACCTATTGGGAAGGGCTAGGAACTCCTGGGAGAGAAGGAAACTCAAGACAAAACCCTCAGGTCCTGCACCTGCTGCTCCTGACCAATTCTGATGGTGAAATACTTGGATGGGGCATTTTGGGGAGTACAGCCACCCCTCCTAAGGGAAGTTTCCCATTTCCTACAAAATAGGTTTTTCCCAGTGGAAAAACCACACACGGAGATCATTTTCTTCTTGCTAGCCTTCAGACCTCCTTAAAACACAACTTCAAAGACCTTAGACCACTAACTCTTCCCTTCCTTAGAAGAAGCAGCAGAGATGTGAATTCTCCAGCTCCTGTCAACTGTCAGCTGAGCCAGTGGTCAGGATGGACGGATTGCTTTCCTTGCCAAGAGAAAAAAGTAAGACTCCACTGTAATGTATTCATTTATCTTCAGATGTGTCTGTGATGAGGATGTACACACATTAATTATATATATTATACATATTCATCATTCTGAAGCATACAGTAAACTCATCCAAAGATGATGGAGATGCTCCTCTACTAGAGAGGCTCTTTCTTACCCTGGTGTAAACTGGGGAATAAATTCTCATAAGGCAGCGGAACAGCAAAACACAAAATCAAGGCAAATGGTGGAAGCATCAGACCAGAATATTTGCCCAAGACTTTCTTCCTTTTCTATCTCTGATTTAATTAAGTATCCCTTGAATCTAATGCAAATATTCCAAGGAAAAGAAATTAGAAGCAGCCTTCATTCATCAGCTCCTGGTCTCATTTTTTTTAGACCATTTCACACGTCTTCATAATTCAAGAATTTATTTTCAAATACCTGACATAATTTTGCTTTCTACTGAGTTTACAGCCCTCCATTTTTTGTTCCATTTGATTTGATTTTTCTCTCTTTGCTGGTTTTTTTTTTTCCTTCCTAGTTTAGAGAGCAGCAATTCTCATTAATAATCCATCAGAAATGTTGCAGGATCAGTGTTGTAATTAGTGTCTGTGTCCATCTGAGCCTGTTAGATTCCAAGACAAAGCATGTGTAACTGGAAAAATTCCAAGGCATAAAACAGGGAAGAGATTTTTTAAAATAATCATTCCACCCCCCACTGAATTCACTTCTATGAACTTCAAGCAAACCTCCTGAGCTCCCACCTCTCTGCTGCCTCTCCTCCATTTATCACGTACAAAGTCTTGGGGCCGCACAAAAAAAATAACATTCTGGATAAAAGCAATAGTTTGAATTGCTTTATAACCTGTGGAGATGATGTCTCGGGAGGATACAAGTTAGGTGCTGGTGGTTTTCTCTCTTGTGTGGTTCAGCACCGGTACCGGAGGCTGGTGCAGCCGGCGGTGTTCGCGGGGCAGCCGTGCGTGGGGCACCTGTGGGATGAGCAAGCTTGCCGTGCCGTGGCGACGTGCGCCAGAGCCCCCAGCTGCGGGAAGGACTTTCAGTGCAAGGAAACGGGTGAGTGAGCCAGGCACAAACTCCTGCCAAAGAGGTTTTTGGTCCTGGATGGATATACCTGGGGTGACATCAGTCCCCTGCTAGGGGCAGTGCTCTTCCAAGCAGCCAGCAGGATGGTGAACTGGTGCGAGAGAAAGCAAGAAATCTCCCCATCCTTGGTTTTTTCCCTCCACTTCTACAGAAATCTGTTCATGTTATGCTTAGATTTGGATAAAAAAGAAGGTTCTGTGACATGGAAAAGGTTAATTTTTCAGTGGAACAAAGAGAGTAGAAATATTCTGCTCCAACTGCTGCGCTACACGCTCACACTCCCCTCCATGGGCACCACCACTCCCACAATGCACCACCTTCCCCCCCTGCAAAAGACATAGTTCAATCATTAATCCAACTAGCAATCTGTTGGGGTAATTTATTTATTTTTAGCCATCCCCAGCTCTGAGGATTGGGATATAACACGGCTGTTCTCTGAAAGTTTGACTAGGCTTGACAGATTTTTGTTTTTACACAAATGGCTCAAACTCCCGTCTTGAGAATTTAAAGAAAATCCTACTGAAATTTAGAGACCCACACCAGCTCCATGACCAGCTCATCAGCTGGAACAGGTCATCATTGCTCTGTTCAGGCAAGTGCAGAAATACCAGTCCCCTCCTGCCATGAATGGCACATAAAGGCTTTCTCCTCAGTCCCAGAAGGAAAAGCACTTTCCAGTTGTTCTTCCGGAAAACATCCATTCTGGAGCTATACATTTGTAATAAACTCCCCAAATAAACCAGACAGAACTGACTTCCCTAGGCCAAGTGGAGAAGCTAGTGCTTCCTGTAGCTCCCTTCCAAAAGCTATTGTAGACAATAAACTCATGGCAGTGAGGTGACCTCTACTTGATTCCCATGGAAGCCCAGGGGAGTGGCCAGCTTGGACTCAGAGCTTTGCTCACTCCAGTCTGAAAAGGAAAAATCTCCCTGCAAGAAGCTGGGAAAAGCAAGGTCCCAGTGGAAAAACATGGTGTTTAACCCCAGCGTGACTCTTGTGCCCCTCAGATATGGGTGGAAACCAGCACAATCAAGTGCAAACTGCCAGACAGGTTTTCTGAAGGGTGGATAAGCATTACCTGTACACTTCAGGTCGCTGTATTAAACGGCACCTTGTGTGCAATGGAGAGCAAGACTGCAGAGATGGGTCTGACGAGGATAACTGTGGGGATGAAGATATTGAAAGCCCGTGTGAACATCTGTTCCCAATCCCAGGGTCTGAAAAAGCAGCCCAAGGGTGAGTACTATCAATAGCTGCTACTACTCTTACAATCAAAACAGGATTAAGTTTTTATATAACTCTTCCTTTGCAGCAGCAGTGCTCCATGAATGGCCAGGTGCTGTGCAAACCCCAGAGGGGAGCTGCTGCCCCACTCGACTGTGGGTGGGAATGAGGGAGGCAGTAGGCTCCATCCCAGCTCTTATTTCAATTTCAAATTTACTAACTGATCTTAGTCCCCCTTGGCCACTCTGTACTTTGGTACACAGATATTGTCCTTTTTACACTCATTTAAAAAGATATCCTGCTCTTCTGAGTCTGGTTTTCTTACAATCTTCTCCTGTTGATATAAATCATACAGTAAAGCAAACAGTAGACTTTAGAAATGCAGCATCCTTAAGGAGAAGATTTGACTCCAGGATTTAGGACTTTACAGTCCCAACTGAGCACATATTCAAGACAGAGAGCCTGAGCTCCACCTGAATATATACAGAATAAATACACCCCCACCTATGAAAAAATTAACTTACCCAATTTCAAATTTTTGTTGGGTAATGCATGGAAGAGAGGAATCCAGAATGAATTTAAAGGCAAATTGTTGTGTCAGTCTTGCTTTAACCAAGATACTGCTTAGTTTCACTTGGAGAACATGGGTTGCAGCATGAGAATCTAGTCAGGCATTAGATAACTTCCCCATCCTCTTGATCCAACACTCTCTGGAGTCCACATGATAAATGGCTCTCTGGCCCAGGGCCTAGGAGAGTCCATCAAAAGTTTTCCAAGCCACGTATTCATGTTCTCTGAGCACCTCATTTAGCACTGTTCTCTGATGTGCTTTTCCCTCAGAACACACAAAAGCAATAGCACTTACTATCTTAGCCTTAAAGATGATTTCCTGTTGTGAGGAGCAATGCTGCTGTCTAGTTTGAATAATGCTTTCATTTTAGGCCGTGGAATTAGAGGGAATATTAAGTAATAGGCGGGATTTCAGAGGGCAGCAGCTGTGATAGCTGGAGAGCAGGAAGAAAGAGGCGTAAGGAAATAATAAGGGAGAGACTTGGCAAAGCACAAGCAGACTGCACGTCTAGGAAGGGTGTTCACACCCCTGAGAAATGGGACCATTATTAAAAGGAAGGAGGTGAAATTAAGATAGAAAACAATTACAGGGAGGGCCAGGAAACACTCTGTGACAGTAAGATGCATTAGGCTCACAGGGGACTTGGAGGAATTCCAGGACTTTAGGACTCATTCATAACTGTACTTGCTGGGATGCACTGGAGAACTTAAAGTGAACTCTTCCATCTCCAGCATATGAGTCCAAACCAGTGCCCTGGAACTGAAATGGCTGTTTGCCTCCTGGTAGCTTGGGGAAGGAAATAGCAGAGAGATAACAAATCCAACCCTGAGATTTTAGATACTATCCGAAGTCAGAGACCTGAGGCTAGATAACTTGTAGTGTCAAGAGCACAGAAACATTGACAGTCAGGGAAAATAAAATGGGAGCTCTGGGTAACCTTCGGAATGCTCCTTCTTTCCAAGATACAACATCCTAACGCAGGAAGGGAGACAGTACATATATGATCCTAATTTCTTCGGGGGCCACTGTGAGTATGTCTACAACGGAGAGTGGCGGGAGCTGAAGTACGATGCTGCATGTGAACATCTGTACTATGGGGATGATGAGAAGTATTTCCGCAAACCTTACAACTTCCACATATACCAGTTCCTGGTAAGTACTTTGGATGGTCAAATTTAGTGATGGTTTCCCAAGAAAAAGCCAAACTTCCTCTAAGATATTAGGTATATTTTATCATCCACTATAGGCTGTTTTTCAAGGTACCTTTATCCAGCTGTCCCCAAGACAAGGGGATGATGTTTTATGGCACATCAAGGAACTCATGTGCTTTATCACCACCGCTTACTCTGGCCCAGCCAGGGCCAAGAGAAATAGGTTTTCCCTAAATTCTGCTATTAATGAGCTGCAGAGATGGCACAAGCCACTTGCCTCTCTAGGGATGAAAGTTTGCTGTGTGCAAAATGGAAACAGTGCTACTGGTCCAATCTCTGAAAGCTTTTAAAGTCTATGGCATGGCTACGAGGGACTTAAATCCAAATTCTGAGTGAAAGAGAGATCCCGAAAGCCAGCATCATGTATCATAAAGCCTGTATTCTCTGGGGTCACAACTGATGTTGGAGACTGAACTAAGTAGAGCAAGGATTCATCCTGGGTCTCCCACATTTTAAGTGGGTGCCTTGGTCAATTCCACATGCTGGCAAAGGAGAGCTGTCAAGGAAAAGGTCACTTCTCTAAAACACAGGCAAAACAATGTTTGTTTTCTAGAGTTGCCATTGCAAGTGGCTGGATCATCACTGTTGAATTTTTTTCCTGAATACATTCATGCAGAAGCAGGCTGGAGAGAGAAAAAGCAGCCCAAATCGTTAGGATCTGGCAGAGCTGTAAGGAACTGGAAGGAAGGTTTTATAATGGACATGTCAAGCTATCTTAATAGGCACCATTACCAGCCCTGGCTGTAACGGGTGCTGCTTTGAGTGGCTAAACACAAACCTTTCCCCTGCCTGGAGATGGATGAACCAAAATGTAGGGCTTTCTCCACATTTCTGATGTATTCCCAAATGAAATGGCATCCAGCTTCATTCTTTGTTCCATGTTCATGGAAGACAGTGTTGGTGCTGTCAGAAGCATCATGGGCTTCATCAACAGAGGCACCATCAGCTCTTTAAAGAAATAGATACTGAAAAGGAAGGGAAGTACCTGAAAAATTAACACCTGCTCCTTTTACTTTAGGCTCATGCTGATTCTGGATTCACTTCTGAGTTTTATGATGATTCAAAGGATCTGCTCGATGCTCTTAAAAGTGATAAATTCACAACAGGAGGCTTTACCATTGGAATTGGGCCTGCCAAATTTGGTTTCCAGTTAAACCTGGGCTTCACTTTATCAGGTGGCAAAGGATCCCTGAAGAATTTCACACAATACACTGCAAAGGTAAAAAAAAATAAATAAAAAGTCAGTGATGCATATGCTCCAGTTGTGTCATCTGTGCCTCGCATGGTGCGGCTGTAACTTATGTCAGTTTATTTTCTCAACTGCATTTCTTTAACACATAGTAATTGTACCTTAATTTGTTCATGTAATTGCAAATGTATGATCGTTAGTAATCCTGTTTGTTGTTCTTATTACGTTTTAGCAAACAGGGAGTGGGAATAAAATTGAATTACGAAGTAGCACAACACATGTCATCTCACCCTGTCCTGTTTCAGGGTTACACTAAGCACATAAATAAAAGAATGCTTAAAGTGATGACGAGGGAGAAGGAAGTATCAAGATGTTGATCAAAACAGTTGTCCTCAGGGAATGATCTCAAATCATCTCGCTCAAATTAAAACAAGCTGCTTTGTGATGGGGAAATACTCTACTTTTTATGGGAGGTTAAAATATCACGCTGAAAAAAAAGAGTGCGTGGTATATCGGGTGTATTTCTCACAGTGTGTTTACATCATGGACTAGCTGTGATGACCTCTTTCCAATATAATAACACGAGCACTGGTATTTCCCACATTTACCGTGCCCCATCTCCAATTCTCTTATGGCTGCTGGCAGAAAACAGTAAAGAAGAATTACTTTGATGGTGCTCTGAGTTAAAATGCCCTTAAAAGCTGTTCAAAATGGGCACTGTTACAGTATTTACTGTGCCCTTGTCTGGACTCACATGATGCTTGCAGCTAAATGATGATCAGTTATTGGAGGAATCATTTTAAGGGCTGTTCTGGTTTCACTGGAGCCTTGTCTGAGGCCATGGCTAATCTAGAAGAGGAGTTGTGAACCTGGTGGTATATCCAGGACATCCTCTCACCATCAGCACCTTCCTGGCCATGGTATCCCCCTGCTGCTGAGATGGGTTTGCCTTGAGCTCTTGTCCTGCATCACTGGTCAAGGTGTGAAAGCAGCAAAAGGGAATAAACAGTTTGAAAACAGAAAAAAAACTAAATAAATAGCAGACATAGAGGGTAGAGTGCAATCACCTCATTCTGATTGTATTTGCACATCAATAAAAAACCCCACAGCATCGCCCTCCACCTCATACACCACAGGAGGAAGAGATGCTCTGAAAAAGAGTTACCACTGATTTCCTGTAAACCTGGGCTGGTTTTCCTGCCCTCAGCATACACTGACAGTCAGAGAATCAGACTTTCCTCTGCAAACCTAGACTAGAAATTACATTTATTTTTTTTAAGTGGATGTTGAGTGGCAGCTCCTCTTTGATTTACCCGCAGGAGGTTGCATTCATCAGAGGTGTGACGAAGGTGCAGACAGCCCGTTTCAAGATGAGAAGGGACAACATTGTTCTGGATGAAGATGTGCTGCTCTCCCTGCAGGAGCTTCCAGACACCTACGACTACGGCATGTATGCCAAATTCATCAACGACTACGGCACCCATTTCATGACATCTGGCACCATGGGAGGAGTCTTTGAGTACATCCTTGTGGTTAACAAAGAGGAAATGAGAAGAAAAGGTTAGAAAACAACAAGATATTCTCTGGTTACAGCTTTCTGCTCTGAAACAGGCATTTTCAACCTGATGATCACAGGGTGGGTCCTACCCACCAGACTTACTCATCTGGCTCTGGCTGCTCCCTGTGGTCATCATCTCCCTGGGAGGGTGGGTGCTCAGCAGCACCTCTTTGTTGAGCTGGCTGGCACATCCCATCACATGACACACACTCATCACAAACCCAAAAGTGCACAGTAGGGATGGGGTAGGTAGTGTATCTGCATGTGGTTCACCAGATGGATGCACTGCTGGCCACGTAGCAGGGGATAGGCTTGAGAGTCACAAACTGTGCCTCCTGGGCTAATTTCACAAAAATCTGTGTGAGGTTTTGGTAGTTTAGGAAGGAACCTGAGCACCTTTTTCTCCCTTCCTTTCAGCATCTCTTGTGAGATTTCTCAGAACTCTTTTTTTTTTTTATATAGTCTTTGTTCTGGGCATTCTCATGGATGCTTAAGGTCTGAAAACTCATCCAGAGCAGAGAAAGAGCCCACTCACAGTCTACCCTCCTAAGAGTGAGTGTTTCCATTTTCTGTAGATGGAAATGACTCATTGTGCTTGGCAATACCTCTACCACTTTACTCTGGTTAGTGTCATATCTGAAGATTAACAGACCTCTGTGAGCTCCAGTTCTCAGCAAATTAGAGTGTATGAGGCTGGACAGCAGTGCCTCTAAATCTCATTTACATCAAATATCCACTAAGACAGCGATTATTAGCGGGCCAAAACGTAACTTTTTTCCTAATCAAAACCATAAGATGGAAAACAATATATGGTACTTGAGTACACTGACTGGATTGTCAACTTTTACATAGGTGCTGACAGTGCAGTAGATCTCAATTCCTCTAAGGAGCATCACTCCACTCTGCCAGGGTAAGGCTGCCTTGGTAACTCCAGGCTGGACATTCATGCAGAAGAAAATGATGAGCTTAGACAGCAGGTGCAAATTACTGCAGTTGGTGCAAATTGCTGTAATTCCATTAATTGCACTAATTTCCATGTTTCTGCCCCAAATTCTGCCTTGGGTCTGAAACGGTTTGGTGCCATCAGTACTAAGATAACTACGTGCTCCACAGCGAGTCTTAACCATGCCAGTTTTTTCCACAAGAAACCACTGAGAGAATTTTCATCAAGTTCCCCAACTACTGATGTTTGGAAACATGATGCCTCTTCAAATCATTTATTCACTTTGAAGAGTGAGTGATGGAGAAGTGAACAAGATCTTGGCAAGCAAGGCTTCAGAAAGCAGGCTGCCAATTTCAGAGGAAGAATGACTGAAGAGCATGTGGAAGGCAGCTATTATTTTGCTTTATCTCATACTTGCTCTGTATATAAAGAGGAGTTTCACCACTGTGAGATGCCTTATCTTAGGAAAGAAGGATATGGAAGTTGAGCAAAAAAGTTCCCAGTAGAGATGTAATTTTTATAGGACACTTCTGGAATTTTCATCTAACCCACACTCTGCTAGAAAGGCCAAATTTACCAAGTCAGCAGTGCTCTGTGCCACAGAGGACTGACCTGCAGTGGCTGAGATGCCACCATCTAAAAGCATTTAGTGAAAACCCTGTTTTTTCTAAGCTTGAAGGCTGTGTTTGCAGGAGGATTATCTGCCTTCCCTGAGGAACGCTCAGGATCAGGATATAAGCACTCAAGTCTTAAAATGAGAGCTTCATGAGTTTGAAGCTCTGCAGATGCCTGGAGATGTACCCCTGAGTCACCCCAGGGCTGAGCAGCATGACACCTGCTTTACATCTGCCACTGCATCACGAGAGCTCACCTAGCCCGTGAAGCCACCCGTTAAATGCTCTGGAGAGAAAACACTCCTTTTTATAGGGCACTGACTAAAGCACATGGCCAGCAAAAAGATCCCTAAGCTGAGTCCTCCCTAAATGAGAGACGCCTCAGGTGGTCACTGAACATCTAGCTAGGCATCGACATGAGCTGGACTTGAAGCATCTAGGAAACCTGAACGTTGAAAATGAAGTCACCTTCTGGGTTTAGATACCCAGGAATAAACCACAACTCACCAGTGCAGAGCTTAGGGCTGCAGTTTTGCTGCCAGACCATTTCTAGCTTTCAGGCTGCAAGGGCTTGTATGGATGTGGTCATGAGTGAAATAAATATATGTCAGAATGAGGTCCCTTGTTGCTCTGCCATCAATATTTTTCATTACTTGTTTTTAAAATAGATTGTTATGGTTCTATTATTTAGCAGAAAGCAGTATAATGTGTTCACACATTACAAGAACATTTATGGGAGAAACATTATGCACAGAGTAAATTAGAAAGAGTCTTCATATATTCTGATTAATTCAAAATGTGGCAGTAAATCTTATCACTCGAGCACACTTAACTATCACAAATTATATCATATTAAAAAAACCCTATCAAGGCTCCCCCCTCAAGTGCCAATATCTTCTACGACCACCCTTTTGCAATGATAACCACTTTTCATTTATCAAGACCCGATCTTGCTGCAACCAATAACGAATTGTATTGACAGACCCTCGCCGAACATAATTACTCAACGGGAACCATGGCAAATCAATTAATCAGGGTGTTCCTCAAGTTTAATTTTATGGCACTCCAACACCAAGATAAGCAATCGCTCATGTTGCTTTGGGTGAATGAACTTTACCCACTGTGTTTACAACTGTTGAACTGTTTAGTACGAGTAATTGAGTGCTACACATTTAATCTTCCTCGAGGGGCCAGTTTTGCAATGGGATGTAATTTCCCCTGAAGCCTTGAGCACACTTCAGCTCTCAACACTTGGAATCCAGGACTTGTAGCCCCGTCCTCAGGATGCTGAGCACCTCCAGAAGTTGGGACTCACCAAACCAAGCCGTGCCCTGCACGGCTCCAGAGAGGATCTCCTGCAGGGTGTGCAGAAGGGAGCAAAACCAGAGCTATGTGGGTTTTACCAGTATTTTAAACACAAACAAGAGAAGACACTGCACCCCAGTGTGAGGCAGCTCAGCAGATGACTCTCTGGACTGGGGCTTGGCCAGAGGTTCAATCTTTAGACCATTAAGCCCCAAAGCTCAAATGCTGGTGACCTCTGTGCCTCCCTTTCAGTACCAAGGTATTGATCTCCAGGCTGCTTTGTAAAACACTTTAAGATCCTCTGACAAAGAGAGCAATATAAAAGTTACCCATTACTTACAACACCAGTATTTATCGAAACCCATGGATTTTTTAACTATTAAAGACAACGGCTTTATATTTGCAGCACGCTGAAGTGTGGACATAAAACCAGGCTGTATGAAATATGCACATTGCTTACCTTGGTGAAACCACCTCATTAGTTCCCTTCTCCCCTCTGCAGTCTCTTCATGGCTCTCCAGTTACAGATTTCCATGATGGATGTGGCAGCGCTGGCAGCAGCGGCCCTGCAGCAGGCAGCGGGGCTTTGGCAGCTGGTAGAAGACAGACCTTTTGCAAGTTGTTGCTTGAGATGCTGCTAGAACTTCTAAATACACAAGTCAGACCTCAGGTTTAGGAAAATCAGAGAGGATCTGTTGATTTCAGCTGCTGTTCCCAGCTTTACCCTAGTTATGAGTTAGTCTATGAAAAAAAAGAGTTTTTGTTTTAAATAAATAGACCAAACAAAGAAATACATACCTGAGGCCTTGTGTTAACAAATTTACTTTCTTCTAATACTTTCCACAGAAGCAATTTTTACAGTAAGGACATTTCCCTATTCACCTATTATATGATATACCCCCATAAAAATAATGGCTTTTCGATGGCAAGATGAAAGGCTGTCTGTCCTCCACCCCCAATAGCTCCTGACAGGATATGCAAAGAAACAAATATTATCTTCGTAGATAGGAATAAAAACAACCAAACAACAAGCAGGAAAATGAATATCCACTCTGAAAGACTCACTGATCTTACCAGTTTTCTTTCTGTTTTGCAGACATCAGTGCTGAAGAGATAAGTGGCTGTTTTGGCTTGTCATTTGGCCTTACAGTCAGCAAGGGTCCACTGAATGCAGAAGCATCTGTGACATTCTCTAAATGTGCAAAGAAAGGACTTCTGAGAACTGGTATGATAGCAGGGCAGATGTCTGATAAAGCATCTCGTGTCACTTCTTTTGGTCACTTGGACATGGAGATTCAAGTAGGGTCACAGCAGGGTACAAAGAAGGGAGCTCTGGTGCCATCCCCAGTCATGGCTCAGGCCCAGTTGTATCTCCAGGAGTACTGATTGCTCTTGAAAGAACAGGAATTGAGGTGGCAATACCTGGATTAGAAATGTGTGTAAATAGAGGCAGCGGGATGGCTGGAAGGCTGCATTCCCTATGGTCATAACAGACTGAGCATGGGTGACAAGGGCAGTGTGGCACCTATTAAGCCAAAACTAACTATAAAAAGCATTCCAAGAGACTATGAACCCCCAGATTTGTAAACCACTTAACAAGCTATAGACAATGTGACCTACTGCCCACCTGCTAACTAGAAACCAAGGCTGGAGGCACGCAGGGTCTTCAGGTCTTACCATCTTAGAGAACTTGGGATGCTGAACTCATCACCAACCGCTTTGCGATAACGTGGAAGGGCTCACCCTGTGCGCAGGGGACAAGGAGCTCCCATTGATTTCAGGAGGCAGCATCAGTGCCTCTCACTGATGGAGCCTTGCACGATTGATCTCACCTCCATTAAGAGGTTTCTAGTATATGTGTGGAAATGATAAACAAATAATATGGGTGTAATTGCACTTTGCAGATGCTAAGAGCAGCAGCTCGGTCGTGGAAGATATTATTCCCCGGATTAGAGGTGGAGATACCAGCTACAGCGGAGGGCTCTTGAACAGTTGGGATGGCAATATGTATCGTCACTGGGGAAGGTCATTAAAATATAATCCTGCTGTTATTGATTTTGAGGTAAGGCTTTTCTGCAGTTGAAGAAACTCTGCCGCTATAAGGAATGAAAGTGTAGTCGAGCAGATCATTTTGTATTTTTATTGTGATCCCATCACAGAACAAGATTAAATGTAATGGGCCACTGATCTGGTAACCTCTTATTCATTTCACAATGGGGAGTACATCTCCCACCGACTGCATCCGCAGGGAGACAGACAAGGAGCTTAATGCTGGATTAGTGCCGAGTTAAGTTTCTGATGTGTCCCCAAACAGCTTCCCGATGAATGGCTCTCCACAGTTGCATTCATCCCTATTATTCTCCCCAATGCTGTCTGCCCTCCTGTAGAAGCAGCAGACTCACAGGGAGCTGGGGAAGGAGTCTTGCACCCTCAGCAAAGGCTCTGCATAGACCCCTCCCTGCTTTTCACCTGCCTCATAGCCACAGTGGCTATACCTAAACTCTGCAGCCTATGGTGGGTATAGGTGCAAGTGCTTCCAGGAGTTTTCAGTGCAGGGAGTTCCTGGCTGCTTTGTCAGGAGGGTTCTGGCTTTCTCCAAACTCCAAAAAGAGGGTCTGTGGCCATAAAAATCAGCCAAACTCTACTCCTCCCTTTTGTTTTACAGGATGCCCCATAAAATGGTAAGATCACTGAAGCTTCAGTGATCTGAAAGCTTCAGAAAAGGGGAGGAGATGGGTTAAAGTGGGGGAGTGGAAAGGTTGAGAAATGACCAACCCTACAAACCAATGCTCCAGGGCTAGAGACTGCAGAGGAGTGAGGAGCTGGGCACACCTCCCTGGCTGCAGTCAGGAGTACCAGATCTACCCTGAGATGCTACAATCACTGGTCTGCTCCCAGAGTGCAGCTACAGGGTGTAAGGGAAGACCCTCGGTCACAGCAGGGACACGCCACCACTTCCATCCTTCTCATCATCATTTGAAAGCACACCTGCTCTTGGCTCTGACAGAGGGTGGGAGAAGGGAAAATAGAATCAGGAATTATCTGTGTTACTGGCAGGGCAAGAAGGACTCTGCAAACCTCCCTAGGCAGCACCCCAGTGGCAGAAAGCCCCACTAACACAGAAGTGCTTTCAGTTCCAGCTGCAGGCTATTGACCTTTCTGCACAAGTTCCCATCAATCCTGGGCAAAACTTATCTCAATTTTCCAGTAAACCATGCACTGACCTCTCTGTTGGCTGCTCTGGAGCTCAGCAGTCACTGTGCAACCATAGCTGCTGATAAACGCTCATGTCCACTTCAGTTGCTCTTATCTGCAGCTCCCTCTTGTTTGTTAAACAGGCTTGGGCAAATTTGTTGAAGAGCTTTTCCCAAAGCCTGGCTGATCCTCCCCACAAATGGCTCTCAGTGCACCTTGTGCAATGAGATGATGCCCAGCTCTTCTCTGGGACAGGTTTGCATAGATTCCCAGCCTGGACACACAGACAGATGGAGGGACAAATGTAAACAAAGCTCAGACCAGCACTGAGCTTTTAGCTTTAATAATCCATTGAATGTTAATATTCGGTTGGGCAAGTTATAATTCCAGTTGCTTCCACTGGTCTATATTTGCTGGCTGACATAGAAACTGGATTTTGCTACTGGAAATATTATGAGCATGTTATGGTCTTAAAGCTGTAGATGGATCAATATTATTTTGCCACAAAAAAGAAGTTAAACAACAGGAAGCTAAAATTCTCCATGCTCAGCACTTACTGGAAGGTTCACAATCTGGTCACCATTAGTTTTAGGTTGGCAGTAAGCTTTGATGACATCCTCTGTCCAAAGCTCTTACCAAAACAGCTTGAAAAGATAAAAACCATGCAAGAATCTCTGAGATCATGACAGCATTAAGAAATCAGTCAAAAAATGGGCTTACTGGTGTGTTGCAATTTATCATTTGAATCCAGACTGAAACTCCAAAGCATGCCCAGAAAAGCCAATCCCACACAAACCTCTGAGATGAGGAAGGCTTTGGAACGGTGGTTTCTCACTGTGGCCCATCAGTCGTGGTAACACATTTGCATGATGTACATGGAGCTGTCGAGGAAGACAAATGAGTTTTTTCTGAGCCCTGCGTTTATCCAGCAATGTCACAGCTCTCTGACTGCAGTGTGGTAGCATCTCAGTTGATGCTCAGCTGAAACTGTCCCCATGCTATTCATCTCCATCCTACACAGCTGCAGCCCATCCACGAAATCCTCCGCAGAAGCAACAGCCTTGGCAATGTGGAAACCAAGAGGCAAAACCTGAAACGAGCTTTGGAGGATTACTTGCTGGAGTTCAATGCCTGCCGCTGCGGACCTTGCCACAACAACGGTGAACCCCTTTTGGTGGGAGATACATGTTTCTGCCAGTGTAGACCAGGTTACAGAGGCCCTGCCTGCCAGCAGACCGAGCGTAAAGGTAAGACCCTGGCGTGTACTTGCAGCAGGGGATGGCAAAAGGCAGCCAAGGGACAGGGTTTTCCACTCTACCTGTAGTTAACCAACAGCTCTTTGCATCCGGGTATCACTCAAACCTTCGCTTCTGGATTGCTTTTCATAGAATCATAGAATGGGAGGGGTTGGAAGGGACCTCTGGAGATCAGTGAGTCCAATCCCCCTGCCAGAGCAGGGTCACCCAGGGCAGCCCACACAGGAAGAGAGCCAGGTGGGGCTTGAAAGTCTCCAGAGGAGGCTCCACAACCTCTCTGGGTAGCCTGGGCCAGGCTCTGTCACTCTCACAGGGAAGAAGATTTTCCTCATGTTGAGGTGGAACTCCCTGTGTTTCCCCTTGTGACCATCACCTCTGGTCCTATCCCAGGGCACCACTAACAAGAGTTCCACCAGGCAGAGCAGCAGGATTTCTGTGTGCTCACAACTAGGGTCTCACCACTGGAAAATCAGAGCTGTGACAGGAGTTAGAGCAGAGCTGGGTAAATGGCTTATGAAGCTGAATTCAAAAGTAATGCTTCAGGAACTGCAAAGTGGGTTTGTTTAAAAATCTCAGGTTCTTTCAGTTATCTACAAATTCAAGGAATCTGCCTTAGCTTGGAAAGCACAGACCCTGGTCCCAAAGCCACCCACCACACAGGCCAGCCCCCGTGCTCCCTACTTTTAGGAACAGTGGAGACAGACACACTTCAAGTCACAGACAATTTTTCATTTTAAATTTGTAGTTCCAAAACTCATCTAAGCCCAAACACAGTTTTTTTAAAAGCACGACGTTCTAGCAGATGGGAAACCCAGCTTTCTACCCAGCACTAAGAGCACACACATCCATTTGTGCTGTCTGGATTAATAAAGTGCCCAAGCCATGCATGAAGGCCAGTTGAGTAAATAAAAAATGACAGAAAATGACAGGCATCAAGCATTCCCATCATTCAGGAGCGCTGCCATAATCCATAGTATCGAACACTTCTGACAACCCAGTCTGTACTGTAATGAAAAAGCCTTGAAATGACCCATCTCCAAAGGCAGACTTTGCAGAACACCTCCACGATGTTAGGAGGCTTCTGTCCCTCTGGCTTGCTTGGAGGTGGGTAAGTTAGTGCAGAGAGAGCTGTCAGCTGCCCTTTGGGGAAGGAAAACCAAAGCACAGCTTTTCAAATGAACAGAGGAGAAAACAAAACGGCTATCTGTACCTGAAGAAGGTGATGCTGTCTCATCTCCCCTGGCTTCAGAGAGCCTTGATCTCATGTTCAGCTCCATCTTCTTCCCCGGGTCCCACCCAAAGTAGGTATCACAGATGGAGTGATGTGCTCCTAAGAGAGAAGTAGTAATGTTTATGGATGTAAACCAGCAATTTAACAAAGTCCAACCATAAAGGTGACAATGGTTTAACAAGATTTGATGGCAAGGTACACTTCATTATTTACTGAACAGACAACAGGGTCAAGCAAAACTGTCAGGGAGACCCTGCCATTGAGCCTCGAAGTTCAGAAAGGACCCCCTGCATTCTGAACTCCTCCTAGGTGAGTTTAGGTAGGGCTGGATCCAGATGTACTCCCAGACTTGGCCAACAGATTAAGCTGAAAGTATTATATATGAGCAATCAATCCTTTCTATCACTTAGCTAAAGCTTCAAAGTTTCAGTGTGCTTATTCCCACCTCACTTACCAAGTACCTGACACAATAAGGATTCTCTCAACCTCAAGGAATAACCTTGAGAGGTGTCCCTACTCAAGGGGAGATCATAGAATCATCTAGTTTGGAAAAGACCTTAAAGATCATCCAGTCCAACCATTAGATACTGGCATGCAGCCCACTGCTGTGCAGGAGAGCTCAATAGGCCCTGGGCTGTTCACTATTTATGAGTGAGATGATTGACTCCAAGTCATGTTTGCATACTGACTACAGCTGTTAGCTTCTTCTACATTTGGCTTGAGCTGCACACTGACCAGCACTGTGATTAGGTGGCTGCACTGCTCCAATTAGCCCTTGGCTATTGTGCTGTTATCCCCCCACTCTGAACCCATTTTGAGCTGGGTGCAGCCATCATGACCAGAAGCATCCCACTCCCTCGCCACTGCCACTGCTGGTTATCACTAGAGCAGGGTTATGGGACACACAGGTCAGGTCTGGGGAGAGGAGAGCACCCCACTGCAGCATGCTGCTGTAGCCAGCCCATATGTAGCACTCAGACCCAAATACTGCTATCTTTAATAAAGTTTTTAATGTGTTTACAGGTGGGGAGACAAATGGGGGCTGGAGCTGCTGGTCCCAGTGGGGTCCCTGCCAGTCGGGCAGAACGCAGCGCAGCCGGCAGTGCAACAACCCGGCCCCGCAGCGTGGTGGGGAACCCTGCAAGGGGAGGGACCTGCAGAGCAAAGCCTGCTGAGAACCCACGGGACATCATCACCCCCCCCAGGTACATGGTCGAGAGCAGTTTGGAGTCTGTGCTGGGCTATAAATACTCCCAAGCATAATCCTGCAACGAAATTACGCCGGGGAGATGTAACTGTGAAGTACTGTGGTGCCAGATATATGGAGAGATGCTGGATGGGCTGTACAGAGCCCAGCTGCTCTCCAGCTGATAGAATGCAGCCTGGCTGCTTCCTCACCCTCACACCACAAGACGTGATGGGAGCCCCACCAGTTCCCAGTGGCACAGCTGCAATACAGGAGATGGTGGAGAATGCACCTGGGTGGCTTTGCTGCTGGGTGACCGTGGGTCTGTAACGTGTCACAAAATAAATTTACTCAAAGTGTTGACATAAGTAGGCTTGAGTCGCAGAAATTTTTATATTTGCCTTTGGAAAACACATTAAAGCTCATGATCTTTGCATTTTTATGCAGTTGCTATTGACATATGTAGCATGAAACTTTTATAAGTTGGGACTGTCAGATTTTTAAGTCCAGCATATTGGCCAGGGCTGCATTTGCAGCAAAGCCATATGCTGCTCCGCATGGGAGGAGGCTTAAGCCTAAAGATGCTGAAGCATCATTGTGAAATGTGAACCCAAACTGATGAAGAATCTTAAATAAATAAAATCCTAAATAGAGAGGCAAGAACACAACCGTTTGGCAAAAGGTATTCACACACAAGCAAAGGCTACTCCTCTTTAAGATCAGTGATGAATTGACTCTTAGCACTCAGGCATTTTATCTCCCAGGCACCCAGAGCTGGAGAAGATGCTAAAGGGCTGCTTGATTTAAGGGGCTTTTTTGAATGTAAGATGTAAATCTCGGCACAAGAGTATGCACAATATTGAACTGCGTCCAGAGACTGCCGTGAGAGCCTGCAGCTCCCTCTCCTTAATGAACTGCCACAAAAACCTGGGGTGGATGAAGGCAAATGGCACTTCATTTTGCTGGGCTTTTCATCCCAAGGAAAGAAGAATATAAAAAAAAGGCCTGAGAAAGAATCAAGCCATATGAAAAGTAACAATGGCAACAAAACCTCAAAGCACAAAGGAGCACTTCTATATACATTTGAATGGAGAGAGGGAGGAGAAAGGAATCATGGTTTAGTGAAAGAAAATTGCTCAGCTATATCTCTGGTTCTTGGAAGTGCTTGTTTTTCAACGGTGTGTCAATGGTGATTTAGAGTCTGACACTTAGCTGATGTAAATCAGCGTCGCTCCTTTGCCACAGCTGATTTATGCTACCTGAAGATCCGGCCCCATATTTTCTTTTGTGTGCGTAGCTGCCAAAGGACAATTTTTTCAGCACTTCTATTTTGCTTGAAAATGAAACTATAGGATCATTTTGTATAACAATAAAGCTTCTTGTGTTGAACACTGAGATTTAATTGTTCTGCAAGAAATCCCTATGACTGATAAAGGTGTCAGTATCTTTGCTTTTCCAGGTAAAGGTGACATTCCCCCCCAACCATGAGACAAATTTGCTTGAATCTGATGCCTTCCATGCTGGGAAAATGCAGCAGCATGAAGCACCCCTCTATCAGTACGATTTAGAGACCTCAAAGGAATGTGAAATGCAGGATCAAAACAAGTTTTCCCATCAGTGGTTTTATCAATACTCTTTGGTGCTGGGCTGGCAGGTTATGTAAAAACAGGAGACAGTGTTCTTACACCAAGGACTAGTTTGGCTCATAGCTGATTCTTACCTTTACACCAACTGCTTAGCACTCAGGAAAATGCCTGGAAGTAAATGACTGTAATGTCACTTTAGTTAGAAAGCCAAGTATGCTGCTTTTGTGACCAAAGGGAAGAAATTAATGAACAGAAAGACCTGATGGCTCGGAGGCAGAGGAGGGATGGGACCTGCAGGAAGGCAACTGCATGCTCAGCTTTTAGAGATGCTTCTAGAAGGACAGATCACAAGCTGGAGAACCATAAAAAATCCAAGTGATTAAAGAAACCACATGTGAAATACCATCATGAAGCACATATAAATATGAGAGGAAAGAAAAAAAAAGGATTTTCCTGCAGTTGTTCATTCTCCACTTGGAACACGGTGTCAGAGGACCGAGATGAAAGCGAGGACACCTGCCGAGCAGAGCTCACCATTCACCTCGCAGCTTGGGGCAAGGAAATACAAACCCAAGGGTTTCCTTCAAACGCCAGCAGCCCCTCTCCTCCCACTCTGGTCTCCTGCTGCATCCAGGGCTCAGGCATCCGCATGGCTGAAACTCAGGAGCAGCAAAGCTGAAGTCAAAAGAAAGGAAGAAGCTGCCTGTAAGGTCTGAGAAGAAAAAAAAATAAAATATTATGAGCAATTACACATTTACAATGTCAGTCACAGATGCTAATACATCTTGTGCTGAAGTGGCCAGCACGAGAGTTGTGCTAGATAAGCAGCAAAAATGTACATTTCTTACTGAAACTAAAAGCTTAGAGGGTACAATAAGACACTGCAGTTCCACCCTGGTTTTAATGAATGGATTTTCCCCTCTTGCACACTGACATACATTTGATATAGTTATTTATCCTATATATTTCTTGAGGCATATTTCCCAGGAGACCTTGTTTATCTCGCTCATAAGTAGATGATGGATGTATTGTGCTTTGGATAAATGGTATCACAATCAGATATTTTTATGGATATAGGCAAACTGGGTTATTAACAAAGGAAGGACAGAGAGGAACCAGTACGCAGAAGAAAATAGGAAATGATTGATGACAATACACCTAAGGTTGCAAGGTGCAGACTCCAGATAACCAGCTAACAGAAGAGAAGATAAGGGCAGCGCTCGAGACAGAGCTGTTTTCTACCTCGGGGTCAATGTCACGCCGACGATCCGCACGCCTGCGTCCCTCTCAGCCCATGGCTTTAGAGTAGGCAAAAATTCCTCAGCAAGAGCAGCTCAGAAAGGATTGCCTTTCTTTTTACATCGTGTAATACAGAGGCACAGGAGGATGCAAAACATTTGCTCTTACCCCAAAAAGCCTGAGACAGAAGAAATGCCAGATGCTGGAGGGGCTGGTGTTTGCTGTGCTGCTCTATCATGACCAACACAGTGGGACTCTTGGTGCTGAATTACAAGTAAGTAAAAAATATAGCTTTCAGAATGGTAATAATTACTGTCTTCATCTCCAGTTTTGTTGATATGCAGGAGGGGAGGGTTGTTAAAATAGGATATAAAAAGAAGACAAATCTGCAGGCATAATAACTCCCAAAATCTGGCAGTTGTCTCGGGTGCTCACTGGTCTCTTTCAGCCATAAAGACAGAACTAGGAGCTGGAAATCTGGCACTGTTACCACCTTTGCATGGACTTCCAGGGCTGCTTTCAACAAGGAAGAGAAACTGGGGAGGAACAACTGTATCCATCTGCTAGCAGGAGAAACTGGAGCATGGTAAAGTCCTTTAGCAATACTGCAGCTACCACAGGCTTTGCAAGTCCCTGTCCACAGCCTAGACCACGTTCCAGCCTCACAGGTAAACATGAAGTGTCCCCATGATATGAAAAGAGAGGGAGCAAGTGGATCCAGGCTGGAGACCAGTCTGGTTTACCTATTCCTGAGGGAGATGCTAGGGGTTGCAAGAGTCAAGCTGGAAAAGCTGGATGTGAGAACTTACCTAAAATACCCGTTCAGGAGCTTCCTAAGCCATGTTGACCAGATCCAACACACATCACAGCAGCAACATCTTCAAGCAAGGAAGTGGAGAAAATAAAGTTCCTTTGTGTTCCCAATTTTCTTTTTTTCACAGGCAAACTGCTTGTGAAAATATAGTATGGGATGTAGTAAAGGCTGTAGAGACAAGTGTCTCAACCAGAGAAACAGGAAATTGGTGTGTGTCTGCATTGTGCCTGCAGCCCTCCCATTTCCAGATGTACCAGTAAAAGATAGGATCAAAACTCAGTGTGTGCCCAAAGGAAACAATAAAAGCCTCAGCACAGTATTTTTTATTACACCCTAGGTCATGATAAATCATTAGTTAGTTGACTCAAAGCAAAAAACCACAAAGACAAGTCCTTTATGGGAGGATTCTAAGCCTGTAGGCTCAATATTCAACTACTACTGAAATCATACCTGATTCAGACTGTCGCTAATCTTGAAGACTGGCAAACCTCTGCTTTCTTCATCCCCCCAAAAAAACCCAAATATGCAAACCCAGGCAATGCCACTTCAAAAATTCTGGTCTCTTCTGATCTGGGAACAACAGTCCAAACTGAGGTTGCCACCTTTGGCTCTGCTTCCCACAGCAGCAGATGGATAGATGCACCATGGCTACGTGTCAGAGTGCTTACTCCAGCCTGATGATCAGGCAAAGTGCTCAAATTCACCAAAGCCACTCAATTTATCTGAGCAAGTTCCTTAATCAGATTACATCCATGCTCCTCGAGAAGGGCAGGCAACCACACTGCAGTCTGTGTCCTCACAGGCACCCGTGAGCCATGATCAGTCTTCTGCTGCAGAGGCTCTACAGCATCACATTTCATATAAGCACTGACCTCTTTGACCATGACCCAAAATGAACCTCTTGGCAAATTTCTATCACACAAAAGATAACCCAGTTACAGTTGATCATGGAAATATTTTTTGTGTTGGCAGCTCCATTATGAAGCCCATAATGAGTACAGAACACTCTTCTTTTACATATGCAATGTGCTCTTCCTTTCTTAAAGCTGTCACAGAAACCTTGTCAATAAGCGTGGAGGCGGCGTGAGGGCTACAACTAAATGCATGTTCCATTGTTCAGATGTCAGGGAGCCTGAGCTGTTCTTACAAAACTTACATTTAGACAACGTCAGTTTGAAAGGAGAGGAACTGGTGATACCAACCCATCATCACCATCATTGCTAAAAACACTCAGAAGAGTGTTTGACCTTGCGGATGGTAGAAGACTCGCAGCACTTAGGAACAACTTTGCACTGGTGGAATCATTTTCCTGGAGCAAAGTCACTGCTGGTTATTTGACAGCACACCCCACCAAATGTCCTCACAAAAATCCTTACACACCAGCAAAGCTGAAGGAGGCAGGTCCCTGGAATGAGCCGGGCTCAGGTCAGTCATGCAACAGTGCGCAGCGTTACAAGTTCTTCTCAATGGGTGCTGCAAGGCTCCAGGGACAGAAACAAAGGGCAAACTACTCACTTTGCTTTGGCTCTTCTCATAGCAAAAGCTCTCCATCTCAGGTGTGCTATCCTGAGTGGACTAGCAATACAGCTGCTGAATACAGGTCTTCACGGGATCAAGCTGAGGAACCAGAGCCTGTTTTGGGCAGAGGCAACTGCTAAAGGCAGAAGACCTAAGGGGATGTGCAAAGATGTTCCTTCCAGTTATTCCGTCTGTGACAGAAAAGCCATCTGCTCACCCTGCTCCAGCAGAGTGTCCTGGCACCCTGGAGTGACAGTCCCTAGTCAGGGTACAGCCTCTCCTGCAAGTGGAACCATCTCTCCTGCCTTCCAGTATCCCCAAGAAGAAGTAAGAGCAGCAGTTGCTTTCCAGTTCCCCATACCAGTAGCATCCCTCTGTCCTTCTCTTCGCCTCCCAAGGACCCAGAGCATCAGTGTATCTGAATGTACCGGGGTGTATTTGATGCTCTCAATGTAACTGTTCTACTTCAGGAACGCACGGGAGGAAACTCATCATCATGGTAGGAGTCTAACAACACCTTGGTGTCACCAGACTGTACTTCACAATTCAGTTTTCACCCCTTCAAGATAATTTCTAATACAGCAGACAATTAAAGTTAAATAAAATAAATTGGGAAACTGAAATAGTGAGGTACAGCAGCTTTGAATGTCACATTAGATACTACTGTGCTCACTGAGACTTAGACTTTAATATGCTGTATTTTGCTCCACATGACACAGCTGTCTTCACAGAAGCTGCATATCAACACACATTCTGGTGCAAGTAAAATCAAAACAGTCTTTTCTTATCTCAAAGGAACCTTCAAAAGCAAGACAGTAAAATTTGAAATCATACAGCTACCAAATAAGGCAGGAGATAAGGCTTGTCTCAGTCAGCCTACTGCAATAAAGACAGAGAAAAGTCAAAACATTAAGAACAGTAAGCACATTTAATCCCATGGGACAACTGCAAAGCATGTCCAAAGGTGTGATTTATAACACACCACCAGCTCCCAACTCTTTCTGAAATGGTTCCAACTTCAGTGCACTTGGATAAGACCCATAAGCAGAGCGAAGCCAACTTAGCAAGCCACTCAGGTAACATCATCCACTCGGTTTGCCAGCTGCTCATCAGTTTTGTGTAAGTTCCTAATGATTCCCTCTAGCAAGTAACTGTCTCAGCATCTGGCCCTGAGCATGGAGAACCACCCTTCTGTGGGACAGGGTTGTTGCACAGTCGTCTTCTTGTTCGTTGACCTCCTGAGCATGGAGACCAGGTGGCCCAGCAACCCCAGTTTCCATTAATAGCAGCATCTGGAAAAAAACAACCCCAAAGCCAGAAAGGATTGTTAGGATAAAGCAGCTCTTTCCATGGGAAGAGCTGTCAGCTCACGTGAATAATATTTAATACAAACAGCTCTTCCCCTGTCTACACGACAAACAATACACTTGAGTCATTAACTAAGTGTGATTATTTTGAAGATGTTAATTCTCTGTTTAGCATTTCTAGTGTTTGTTCAAACTACACTTTATGCAGCAAAGACAAGGAAAAAAATCCCTCAATTAGCCTTCTATTTGCTTGTAGGATGTCTCTCTGACTTGGTCCAAACCTAGGCAAGAAAACCAGCAACTAAACTCATGTCAGCCACATTTTATGGGGCATGGGGAAATGTTAGCATGTTCTCCTTCAGTGAGCAACAGCTTGAATATTCAGTTTTCTATCCAATGCTTTTCCTATTACACTGTTTCTTCTGGACCCTGAGCATGTGAGTGACATAAATGCAAAAGCCTGAGAATCATGGAGCTGAACACGAAGGCAATACATAAAAGGAGGAAAGGGGAGTGAGAAGGAAAGTTACGTGTTGACAAGTGGATGGGTATGAATGTCTCTGGGAGGGTCAGATGTGATTACATGTTGTGGTAAGCAGACTGGAACAAGGTGTGACTCCACAGATTAAGGCTCCGTGAACTTCCTTAAAAACACCTATGAAATTCACCCTTGAGTGAAAACTTGGCCTAAAATATATTTCAGCCTGGCTTAGTTAGGACACAGTCATGCAGAATGAAAACTGGATAGAAGACTGTAAACAAAGCACAGTGATAAATGCAGTGCATCAGATTGTGGGATGGTGCCAGAGCTCTGGGTGCTTGAGATCTGGTATTATTTAGCATCTAAATTAATGAGCTGGAAGAAGTAAATAGAATTATTAAATATGCAGATCATAGTAAACTAGAAGGAGTTAAGAACATCAGTCAGGAGACAGCAGCAATATAGAGTGACCAAGAAGCCTTAGTAAATGGTTCAAAGCAACATAATGAGATTTTAAGATTAAAAGGCATGGTAGCATATCTGAGGGAAAATAGTTTGCAACACCCTGGCTGTATCAAAGGGAAAAACTTAGGGAAGAGCTGTTGGAGAAGACCTGAGGCTTGTCATGGACAGTAAATTAGGCAGGAGTTTGTACCTTGATACAATTGCAAGGCACATTTATGCAGCTTTGAACTGCAGAAGTCAAGGCACCTCCTTGTGAGTACACCAAAATCTCTATGAGGGCAGGCAAAGTGCATCCATCACCTAACCCCGTGTGCACTGGGCTGGGCAGAGCAGGGACAGGCAGCACTGGGCATTACTCCCCAGCCACCAGCCCCACAGGGACTGTCTCCTCAGACCTAGGGTCCCTCTTACCTCTTCTCTTGGTGATCTCGCAGGCAGTGCCACTGTAGCCAAGGGGACACAAGCACTCACACTTGGTGCCTAAAAGTAAAGAGAGATGGTGGGATTAGAGACTTCAAGTCACACTGCTTGGCAGACACTCATTCTATTTGCAGTGCTTCATCTTCTGTGAGGAAAGGACAGCGGGTGAAATGATTTCAGCATTTTTCTCTGATGGTGAAAGTATAAAATAGCAATAAAACAAGGGAGCTGTGACTGCCCTGCCACCTCCCTGGCCATTTGTTTCTGCCACTGCACTGCAGCTCACCCTCAGCTACACTGCTGCAGTCACTGAGCACACCAGGGTACCTACCACCCCTGCTCCTCTCCAAGGAAGACAGCTTGGTAGAGCTGAGGAGTAAACTGCAGCTCATCCAGGAATGAGAACCCCCAAGAGAAGCATCCCAGCTTGGCTTTGTGGCAGAGGAGAATTCGATGATACCCCATGCGGGCTGCTTAGGTCTGTGGTGAGCATCCCATGGCAGGACTCTGGAGGAGAGCTCCCACTCAGGAAAATGAATGGCCATTAAAACCCTCTTGTTGAGGACATATGAAATGAAAGGCTAACCTGACTTAGCCCCTAAAAAGTTATTTAAACAAGTGTAATCATGAGAAGAATCCTTTAAGTGCTACAATCAGCTAGCTGGTACCTGAAGCAATCGGGTCTGCGTTAGACACATTTAGATGCTAACGATTCTCATCAGGACTTTTGCACATGCAGATTGGAATTAGGCGCTTGACAAAATGGTCCCTTTGTAAGAAGCTCTCATCACATCATATATCTCTGTTTAGGCAGAGTGGTTTTCATTCAGTTTGATTATTTTTCCCCTTCATTTTTAAATCACAGCCTGCTTAGAAAGGAGGACAGCTTCTATTAGAAATGGGGGGAGGTGACGGTGATAACAGTGCTTGGCACTTATATGGTGCTTTTCATCTTCAAAACACTTTTACACACACTAATTAATGCTGAGACAAGTCACTTCTCCAGGAGGGTGGAAGCAATCTTAAAAGCAAAGGAGGAGACTTAAAGATGTCAAGGTTTGGGGATTCTTTTTAATGCATAATTGAGAAGGAACAAATTCTTCCACAAAACTGATGGAGATGGTCACTCCCATTAAAAAGGCACAACCCTTGACTCTTCTGTCTTTACTTACTGATGGCATTCTACAAAGAGACTTTAAAATAAAGAGGGAAAAAAATAATTACCTGAAAAAGAAATGTGAGGAGAAACTAAAGAACAGCTTAATCACCAAGCTTCCTTGCTCCCCACAAAATCCCAGCTCATTTCTCTTTAGAGGGTAGAGAAGAGGTGCAAAATCCACCTACCTTGTAGAAAGGGGATGCCATTGCTGTGGCAGGGAGCACAGCGACAGGAGCTGGTCTCCAGCTGAAACTCCTCGAGAGCCCGGCGGAGATTCTCTTTTATTGTGATTGCATTAGCAAAGTCAGTTGGAGTCACCAGCTGGTACAGAGGCTCTGCCTAAAGCAAGGGAGAAACTGCATTTGTTCCCGAATTCAGGATGGTGTTGATGGACAGGCAAAGTTTCTTGGAAATTTCATTAACTCTTTTCTCATCAGTTTTCTTGTATTGGTATTTTTGGATCTGATTTGCTCAAACTCACCTTTCCTGAGTGCTCTCTTACTCTGATTTTAGAAAGGTCCCCCAAAAACCCATCCTCAAAAGTCTCCTTCGTTCACAGAATTGTTGAATGCCTTGGGTTGGAAGGGACCTCCAAAGGTCCAGCCCTTGTGCAGTAAGCAGGGACATCCTCAACTAGACTGGGATCCTCCACAGCCACACAGCACAGCCAGAGGAATACAGTCACAGGCATGCCAGTTTGCACTTTCACCTTAACCACTTCTGAGTTTCAAGGCTGATTTCTCTCTTCATGAAGCCAAGATAAAAGTTTCTACTGCCTGCAGAAGGGAGAGGATCATCACCTTCATCTGCAGGCAGGGTCTGTGGGAGAAGCTAAGGGGGTGCACAGCACAGGGAATGTGCAGTAGGCACCAAGGAGACTTTCAACCACTCATTTATTTTTTTCCTGAGAACAAGGGAACATTAAGTGTGGCATCAATATGACCAGTCACCCACTAATGCCAGTGGGGTGACACTGGGCATAGGTCATGAGAGGATCCAGCCTGACTTCCCATCCTTGCTGTAGAGATGTCTGCCACAGCAATAGGGTAAGCATGAAGGATCACCCTACTGCTATCACAGGCTCAAGCAACAAGAAATAGGAGAATGTTTCAATAAAAAAATACTGCTGTACATCCACTCTTCATCAGTTATCTGTGATCCATACTTTGCTTTTTGAATTCAGATCATACAAATGAGGAACCACACTAAAAGTGACCTGCCAAGGCCCTTCAGCAGATGATTTATGAACTGATTTGCTTTAGTTTTCCCTAACTAAGCATTCTTGTGCTGACATTTAGTCACACTCCGCTGGTACTTTTGATCTTCAAGCCCCACAGGGATATTGGTATGGAAATGAAGGATTATAGATACCAAATCCAAATTACATCTGTCCAGAGTTTTTCACTGGGCAGCCTGGCTGCCGATGCCAGGCAAGACAAAGAGCGTCGCAGTTTCTTGTGGGAGGATTTTCTGTGCATGGAATCTAAGTGCAGAGGGTTCTATTTCTGCTGTCTCCTGCCCAGAGAACCCCCAGCACGTTTCTGGAAGGTGAATCCACAGCACACCAGGGGGTTGGGAAAGTCACTGCTGGTGCAGAAAGTGCCAGGCAGGCACTGCTTGTATTTCCAAATTACTGATTTTTGCTTTGCTTAATATTTTTTAGAACTCATCTCTTTTTTTATTAAAAAAGTCAGAATTTTCAAAGAGAAACAAAGCCCCTTCACAGATTTATCTTTGCCTAAAATTAAGTTTTATAATGAAAACCCATTATACAATAATAAAATCAACTTCCATCAGTACCAGTCCAAACCCCTGTTTGAAAGCATGCTGTTCTCTTGCTCCTGTATTATTCACTCCCAGTGAACTCATTTTTGCATTTAGAATGATGAGGCAGAATTGCTCTGTATTTCTGCTTGCCTTTTCCTTTTAAAGTGCCTGGCATTTCTGAAACTCTTTAGGACCAAAAACCCTTGACTCTTCAAAAACTGATGGATATTTTTAAGGTTTAGTTAAGCTGCACAAACATCCAAGCGTGTATGGTGAACTACTCGGCCTCCTGAACCAGAAAGAATTGTTGCTAAATAGTCACTGGTGCTCACAGAAGGCAGGAAGAAATTCAAGGAAAAAAAAAGTCCTTATAAAATATAAGGATTTTTTAAAGTCCTGCTCATTTAGAATCAGTATCATTCAGGTTGGAAAAGACCCTTGGGATCATCAAGTCCAACCATAAACCCTATTCTGCAAAGTTCACCCCTAAACCATGTCCCTCAACACCACATCTCAATGACCCTTAAACACATCCAGGGATGGTGACTCAACCCCCTCCCTGGGCAGCCTGGTCCAGTGTCTGACAACTCCTTCTGTGAAAAACTTTTCCCTACTGTCCAGTCTAAACATCCCCTGTTGCACCTTGAATCCATTCCCTCTAGTTCTATCACTACCTGTGAGAAGAGACCAGCACCAACCTCTCTACAATGTCCTTTCAGGGAGTTGTAGAGAGTGAGGAAGTCTCCCCTCAGCCTCCTCTTCCTCAAACTAAACAGACCCAGCTCCTTCAATTGCTCTTCATAAGATTTATTCTTATTCTACATGAGGTGGAACGAAGTGATGGACACAGTACCTTCAGCTTTATGATTTCAGGGTTGTACTGCACAGCATCTCCCCACTCCTGCATGAGCTCCGCCGTGGGCAGGTCTCTGTAAGCCAGCGTGGTGATGTGCTCGCTCGCTCCGCCACGGACCAGGACGATGAGATCTTCCACATACTGTTTTTCAGAGGTGCTGTCTGCAAAAACAGATTCCAAAAGTGGCCAGCTTGGCTCAGCTGTGTCTTTGGATTGCAGCTGAGATACAAGCTCACAGCAAAACACCCCGGTACATGACCCATCCCATGGAGTGGGCAAAGGAGAAAGATCCCAAGTGTTTCACACCTGAAGCCTGGTTTCCTACACTGTGTGTCCTGTGGCCCTTCTGTGCCCTTGCAGCAATACCCCCACCCTCCTCTCCTGCATCTTCTATCTTCCCCCTCAGATTTCTTCCCTGTGGTAATAAGCTTGCAGGTCTTTCCACAGCCTGATGGTCCTCAGCACCACCACCATCACCTCTTCTCCTCTGCATAGCTTCAGGTGCACCCTCCTCCCACTGCAACACCTCCAGCTTCCCATATGACTCCCGAGGTTCCAAAACACCAGGGCCTCCCTGCTTTCCTCATTTTGGGCTTTTTTTTTTGGTGAAAAAAAGCAGCATGCTGAGCTGCTCTGCTGAGGGGTGGACTGGTACTACAGCACCAGCCAGGTGGGTAATGCTTGATCTGTCCTTGCCTTTCCCTGGGACAGTGAGCAGACATTTCTTCTCTACCCAGAAAAGAAAATCTTGCAAAAAAATCAACCCTTAAGACATCTACACATCTGCTAAGCTTGGCTGGGGTTAGTCAGCAGTCTCAGGAGAGCCTGTTAGGGAGCAGGGAAATATTCCGTGATCACAAAATCTTCTTTTCACTATGACAAAGGCTAGGAATTAAATGGCAGATGTGTTTCATACTTACCTCCAATCTCTTTTAAAAGGGATTTACAGCCAGCTTTGGTAATTCCAAGGCTTACATAGACACCACGAATGTTTCCACCAATGTTAAAGCCGTGCTGTGCACATTTCTGGACATCACTCAGAGAATAACCTTAAACAAACGCCAAAAAATCATCATGTTTTTAATATAACTGCTTGATGCTTCATACCCCACCCCCCCAGAAAATGGAAGTTGACAAATATTCTTCCTTTGGAAGCAAAGGAGATGAGGTGAAGAAGCTTTTTTTGGGATATTTAACAGATCTATACGAAATGAAACCAAATCTCTACATTTTACAGAACTCTGAAACTCCGAGAGTGCAAATGCAGGTAAAGGTGGGAAGAGGAGACTCTTCATTACCAGCTCAGCTGTACTGGGTTATGCAGAGCTGCAGTGGGCGAGAGCTGGCCTGTAACTTAAACCTCAAATGCCTTTGACAAAGGACTACCCACCACCCATCCCCATCATCAGAAGCCAGGCTTTCTAAGAGTAACAGATGAAGTAGGTCCTCCTCTGCTAGCTCACATCTCCAATTCTCTGCTGCCAGAACAGCCTTAACTGTTACATGGAAGTTTCTCCACAAAGTAATACTGTATTTTTTTTTTTCTTGGCATATTGGAATTTGCCCTAAAAATCTGCAAAATGAATGATATTCCTCCCCAAATTCCTCTCCAAACTCAGGAATATTTAAGCAGTTACCATGGTGGAACACCAGATACCACACTCAGGTATCTCTTTTCTTTCTCTGCTTCTTTTTTTTTCGGTTGTGATCCACAACGTTCCCCTGAATTCTTTGCTTTTTTTAGTTGAACTTGTGTCTTGATGACACAAATGTTTACATGAGCTCACAATGCCAGTGTCACTGCATGGCTGTCCTGTTCCTATGCTCTTCTCATGCATCTGACATTGGCCAGTTTCTGGGTCAGAAAGGAGGATGCACTGAGTATGCACCCGAAGGAAGGACCCACTATTTTATGACATCCTTGTAGAGTACAACCCAGACCTCTCTCCTGTTGTCTCTCCCACAGAAAGAATCAGCTCATGAACCACAGACACATCAGATTATATGTGAGAGCAGTGCATGTACCAACCACATAACACAGCATGTGATATTAGATCTGCAAAACAAGACTTGATTAACAGACTTGATTTTGTTTTGAGCATCTGAAACCTGAATCTAAACTCCATCTCTCTGGGCTGTACGTGGCCACAGGATAAGTGACCTCCTAGACAGCAAAACAGCAAACAGCCTGAGCATCACACACAGCAGGGTCCACTAAATGTTTTCACCAACAGACAGCGAAAGCAGTTGCTCACTCCCATGCCAATGAATAAATAAGAGAGTGCAGCTATTGATTAATGTCACACGGCTCGCTCTATCTTACACAACAATCATCATTTCTCTCAGAAAAGGAAGCCAGAGTCAAAGAGCAAGAGCAATGTCAGGCACAAGAGTCACCCAGCAAATTATTTACTGTTTCCTACATGCTGGAAAACCTCTTGAGGCTAAAGGTGTTTCAGAACTGTCACTTGAAAGGCAATGGAGAAAGAACTTAGGTGAAGGTTTTCAAAGCTAACAAAAGCATTAAGCTGCACGATTCTCGTTCATCTCAACATCTTGTCAGTCTCCAAAACATGCCATCTAAAATACAGGGGCCTTCCTGTGCACTGGCAGCACCCATGGCTTGAGAGCTAGATAGATGAAGCCCATGATGCTGAGCATGCTTTGAAAACCAGCCTCTTTATTCACTGCCACAAAGCACTTCTACTTCCATGCTTCCTGCAGCCTTTCGTCGAGCTGTTGCTGACTCTCCTTCTAGCATCTCTTCCCTGACTCCAGATCTGAACCATCACTGGCTGCCTGCAGAGGAGTGTTCCCACTGAAAATCTGGCCCTGAAGCTTTTTCACAACCATCAGATGCTCCTACCTGCCTTTTGGAGGTTTTCGGTGTTCATGACTAAAGTGTATTCATAGATGCCACCGACGGTAGCCTCCGTGATGTAGTGGGTCCCATAGTCTCTGTAGAGCTCCCTGTACTCCCCATAGCTGTACTCTGCTGGCAGCTGATGGAGTCTCTGCAGGAACTCATAATGCAGCATCAGAGCTCGGGGCTTCAGCTTATAAATGGCAACAGCCAGCTCAGAACGGGCATGAATGAATTTGCTGGACTACAGGAAAGGCAGAAACACAGAAGAAAACAGAAGTGAGGGAAGTAATTCTTGTGACAGTGTGTAGTGATTTGCTATGAAGCAATTAATGCTGGTCAGGATTTATCAATTTACCAGTTTGCAACTGGTAATCTTAATTTAGCAAACCCAGAACATGCCATGAATGAAACTCAGAGAAGAAAACACAAACCCCCACATGTATATACATGGGTCTTCTGTATAGATATGTGTACATGGATAAATATTGTATCTCCCCTTTCTGACATAAAACCCAGGAACAGGTCTTTCATCACGTTCAAAGGATTTAGGGTCCAGTTGTTTGGGCCAGCAGCACTCACACATCAGGATGTGTGTGAGTGGAGTGTTCCATGTAGAACTCTGTAGATTAAATAATAAAATCAGGACTTACTATTGGATTTCTTTATGGATTGGGTTTCTTGTCATGGGAAATGCCTCTTTGTAGGAAGCAAATGCAAGTTTAATAACACCAAGGAATACTCTGCCATTCCCAAGTGCACTTTATACTGAGGGGAGAGACATAAATCAGTGATGCTATTAAACCACCGGCACCAGCAGGGTTTGTTTGTGGCAATAACAGATGAAAAAAAGAAATCAGATGATGCGTGTGTTACCTCAGCCTGCATCTCAGAGTTACAGATGCCTCTCCAGACAGCTTAAAGCCTGCACCAGATCACAGCGACGACCGAATTGCCTCAGAGAGAAGGGAAGTGACCGTGCCACTCGTGTTTTGTGTGGTGTGTGTCCTGAGCTGGCGAGCGCTGTACTCAGCAGAGACTCCACCAGCCGAAGGCAAGTGGCACGTGTTACTCTGTAATTAAACCCGTGCAAGGCCTGCCAGCAGGTTTTGTTCTCTCCTGTTGTCAAGCCTTGGCTCCACTGTAGGCACTGTCACCGAGGGGAGAAGCTCCTGCCCTGCTGAACACACCTAACAGAGGGGTGGCTCTTCAGGCAGGAGAGCATATTCTGCAGTGACTGAACAGCCAAGACCTGTCCACACCACAGACTGGTTTCTGGACTGTGTGTACAGGTGCAGAAATTCCTGGAATTTCTGAAAATCCTATTTGCCCTTCTTTCACCCCAGACTTCTCTTAGTCACTGTAATTCACCCATAGGGCAGGAGAGACTCTGGGATCCTGGGGTTGTTAGCTAAATCCCAGTTCTACCTGTGCAACTTCCCTTGGAAGAGTCATTTTGTTGGCTGGACTTAGTCACCTCCCACCTGCCAGCTGCTTTGGCAGCAGTGGTGAGAACTTTTTAATGGCTGGCAGGGCAGGGTGCACAGCATCCCATGGCTGGGGTGCAGCAGGAACACCCTCTTAGGAGTGTCACTTGTACAGCCCTGCTAGGGAGTTCACGGTATGGAGGGGAGGCCACTTGAACCAGCTTCTCAGCTCCATTTTTTTACAATGGCTTCACTACAAACATCCAAATGTGGATGCCCAGAAGGACACTGGACAGACCACACTTGACTGTGGATGATTCTGGAGGTCAGGCAGTCTGGTTCCTGGCTGATAGGTGAATGAAAAAGCTCCTGAGTGCTGTAAACACAAACGAAGGTGATGTGGCCTTAGTAAACACTTGACCAATGCAAATAGCAAAATCCAATCAGGAGGAAATATTTCATTTATCCTAGCCATGGCTGCTGAGCTGATGATGAGGATCAAACCAATACACACAGACACAGACCACATTAGCAGGGAATTAAATGGAGCAGCACTTACAGTTGAAGAAAATCTTTTTATCCTTTGAATGAACTTCTTGAACCTGTTGTCATTTGAATTGTAACCAAGTTCAAACATTCCTGCTATTTTTATACCAAAGCTGAAGCTAGACTGTGTAGCTTGTGCCTTCAGGACACTGCTTTCATAATTTGAGTAGGAGTCATATTCAGTCATTGTAAATTCATATTTGCCTGTGGTCTAAACAGAAAGCAAAAACAACATGCTTAATTTCCTGCGCAGCGATTGTATACCTGGAGCTCGGGGAAGGAATCCAGGTACAAATATACTTGTGAATTAATGCTTGCACTTTGAAGATGAAAAGCCTTTTATAATTGCAAAGCACTATTATTATTAACACAGGTACTTGAAGAATGCTAGCTTTACAGCAGCAGGGAAGTGACTATCTCCTCCATCCTTTAAGGACCTCAGGCTTTCACTTAGTATGTCAATCTTATGCAAAGAAGGTGAAACCTTAAACAAAGGCATCAATTAAAGTATGAATTCTAAAAAGAAAAGGTTTCCTAGTGGGCGACACTCAAAAAATTGTGCTATGTCATCAAGAGTGTTAAGGTCAAATATATAATATTTGAAAGATGACTTTGATGCACCACAGAAATCAGCTTTCACACAAAGCACACGGTGTGCTGCTAAACCCTCACACAAGGACAGCTTTACCAGCCTGGGTCTCAAGGCACTTGCTCTACAGTTCTGTCCCAAATCAACCTCCCCCTACCCACAGGGTGGCTTCTGGACCCTCCGGGAGAGATGGCACCAGGAAGTTTAGGCTTGGTTTTTCCCACGACAAGGTCCAAGGGAACAATGCCACCTCTTCCAGTGCTCACAGGTATTATAAGGGGATGTCTCCAACCCCACAGAGAGCGTGAGGTATGATGATGTTCTAGAAGTAGGGCTAAAAATTCAGTCTCATCCCATTGGTCTCAGAAATGCTGTAATTTCTTACAAAATGATTTAGTAATGAAGCTTTATCAGTATTGCACTCTCAATATATTGGAATATATGCATGGATGTTTCTTTAAAGACTAATCAGACACGTACCTCTGGTGTGTAGCTTTCTACATTGTATGGCTTTCTGAATCTTGTATCCATGATATAATGGGGAGAACAACCCCCTGCATAGTACCTGTGATCAAGAACTAATCCTTCCAAGCTGTTTGTGAAGATATTTAACCTGTACATGAAACAACAGCAAAACATTATTGTGGATTTGGAGATAAAAATCAAATGCCTTGGCCAAGGAAGGCAAAAGATTTGTTTGGTTGGCTGAGGGCTCTGTGTTTCATACGTCTTTATTTTGAAACCCCAAAAGAAAGTTTTGCCTGACCTGACCACCCACTTACTCCAGAAAAAAACCTGACTAACAAGAAAGGAAAAGAGAGTAAAATTTTAACACTTCAATGAGCATGAAGGGCAATTTCCACCACCTAGCCACAAAGACATCACAGCATTACTGCCACCAGCACTGGCAGCTTTTGTAGTCTTTACTGGAACTCTCTGGGAGGAGCAGAACAAACTGGACCAGCCAGCCCCCCCCGCCCCCAGGTTGCTCCCTCCCAGCATCCCCAAATGCCTGCAGCTGTGCAGCAGCATCCAGCAGGATCTTCAAAGATGGGTTTGCCACCCATGTCATCAGTCCAGATTAACTGTTAATTCCCATTTCTTTGTTCTGGTTCATCTTTGCCACATTGGTCAAGGATCATCCAGAGCTCAGTAGATGAGAATAAAAATTGTCAGGGAGCAAGAAAAAAAGTACTCAAGCAATTGTTCAACTAATCCTTGAAATCAGTGGGAAGTTTTCCTTTGATTTTAGTGGATCCTAACCTCCGCGCTCTAAGAAAGGATGTAGCACTGCAGCCTTTTGAGATGAGGTGGTTAAACCCCATCATTTGCTTTTCCTATTGCTGCTGGTGGAATCTGCTGCAGTAAAAACCCTTCTGTTGCTCACGGTCAGGACACCCTCACATCACTGTTGTGATGCCCTCCTGAAGCTGAGGACTGGGGACATGCACTGGGCTCCACAGACTCATACTCCAATAGTAACAAGAGTCATTAGATGAAACTTCATCAAGAAAAAGATAAAGTGCTAATAGTCCTTGTCATGTCCCTATTAGCATCCCACAGCTCTGCTAGATCTGCCTCTCCTTATTTTGGGGAGAGGGACTTGCATGATAATGACTGTGGAGCTGTGAAAGAGCAACTCTAATTTTAGAGCAATCTGAAAAGAAGGGAAGTCCACTAAAAGCAAATTACTGAGCAACTGTAGCTTCAAAGAGATGAGAAGCATGTTCCTATAATTGTCCAACATTATTTTTAATTTTGATTAAACTCAGAAGTACAAAGCATTAGCAATGACATATGCAGCAGCCATATCTCCAGAGGATATGGAGGAAATTACAATTTTTCCTTGCAAGACCATTTTTTCATTTCCTTTTTTTTTTTTTTTTAATGTAAAAAGCATTTTTTTTCCCTGCAGAATGAGAAAAAACTCTTTTCACACAGTCTGATCTTACAGAAAGTTGCCTCAGTCTTAGCCTGTAAAACCTGGATCAATTCAGACTTGGATTTTAATCCCCACAACGTTGGAGTTTGCCAGCATGCAGGTTAATCCTCCCCTGCTCTCACAAAGGACACAAATTCCTCCAACTCCCACTGTCGTGGAAGAAATCCAAGAAATTTTGACACCACCCCCAACAAATATATTGTGCAAATATACAACCCATAGTCAGGTTCAGATTTTAAGCAATCCAAGATGCTGATTTAAGTCACTCTATAAAGTATGATATAACATCATCCTCAGAGTTTAGCAAACCTTCCTTTGCTTTTATTTCAAAAGCAAAGTTTGAAGTAGTCTCTCAGTTCCTTAAGGCTGCAACATTCCTGCTCCCCACAGACTGAGTTAGGCTGAAGTCTAAGTGTGCTTACATCTGTGCAGAACAGCTGGATTAACAAAACTCTCCCACTGAACAATTTAAATTGACACATTCCTCCTCACACACCACATTCTGGCAGCACAAAGAGCACGCATGGGCTCTTGCAGGATGTGTTTGCAAGGTGAGCTGATGATCTGCTCAGGGTGCACAAGTGCTCCCGGGTACATCTGGGACTTTTTCTCACCTCATCTCTCTGAAAGACTCATGGAGGCAGTAAGGATTTTCCCACTGGGCTTTGGATCAGGACCCCAGAGTCTGTTGGATCCTAACTGCTGGAGACAGCACTTGCTGCAGGTTCTCTCTGTTCAGTGTTGATGTCTTAAGCCACATAAAATCATTCTTATCCTCAAGGAAGAAAACCTCTCATGAAAATCACTGGCTTACCCTTTGGCCAGGTTCTCTATTCCCCAGTATTGCTCCATCTTCTGGTCACATTTTTTGAACACTTTTTTGCAGTTTTTTTCATCTGACTGGTCCCCACAGTCATCATCTCCATTACACAGCAGCCTCCGTGTAATGCATCTCTCTAGAATGCAAGGTGTCTGTTACTCATAAAACAATCTATTATCACATCCCCTGACTCAGAGTCTAGAAACTAAAGACTCCTCTAACGTGTGCTTCAAATGCAGCTGGAAAATACTGCTTCTCTATCTGCATGGATCACCAAAATCCATCTGCTCAGTTTTGCTCAAAACTGTCGTAATCTTAACATTCCTTGGTCAAGCTAGGAAAAAACCCACACCCCAATTAAAAGGATAAAAAAGAACAGAATTGCTTTGTTGCTAAAATGTTTTCATTTTGAGAAGAACATGCTGGAGACCGTTCAGGAGACCCTGTATATGGTATTTTTATTTTCCCCCTTCCCACATCCCTAATGATCCAAGTTGGTTTTCAGTCTCACCAAGAAACTCCCCTGGGGGGCAGAGATCAGAGCCACTTTCCTTTGCCCCATCTCCTGGGCTGAGCTCCCTGCCCCTGCCCCTGTTCCCCGCACACTTCCCTCTGAAAATGAGTAGCAGAGGCTGGTCAAAACTTTGGATACAGGTAACTGCTGCCTTGCTCCCCAGCACTGCTTACAGCGTCCCTGACTTAGTCCTTGGTAGGGGTGAAGGGAAATGCCACGAGGACCACTACCCTAACCTGCTGTGCTCGTGGGCATGTGACAAGGATGCCCAGTGCATGTTCTCCTCTTGCTCTCAGATCCACTTGTGCTACTGATATAACTAGGGATTAATATCCTGTTTGGAGACTTTAAAGACATGCTCTGGAGTGGCAGCTGTTGGCCAACAGACTCCCTCAAAATCACTGACACAAACATGACACAAGAATAGATGGACCCGTACCAACTCCTGACATCCCTCTGGCCCAGCAAACTCTTGCAGTAAGCTCTGCACAGTGGTGTCAGAGATTCCACTCGAGCACCACCAGCACTTCTCACTCCAAGTCCTTACCTGTAACTGCACACACAAAACCTTCGCATCGGACTTTATTCCTGCAAGGATTATTTGTAACACAGTCTTCGGTTTCTCTGTCAGAGTAATCACAAGGATCTCCATTGAACTGAGAAGGTTGTTCCAGGCGGGCAAATCTGTACTGTGATAACATAAAAATTATTGACTCGAGTGTGCAGAAATGGTGAATTTTACGCTTCCCTAGTTAAAAACCAAACTTTGTGTGAGAGAGATCTGATCTAAAGGGTACTGTCATACAAAAAAACAATGTGTCAACAAAGAAGTGTGCTGCTGGTGAGGAGCCTCATTTCAAAGGTTTCTGATCTGTGACAGGTTTAATTTTACTAAGGGAGGATTGAGGATTGGAAGGGATGAAGGAAAGTTTGCTTTTCTATGACAGTTTGTTTAAATGAGCCTGACAGCGCAGTGCGGGCATGTGCAAGAGGAAGGAAGGATTCAGTTACTTCTCCTCTCTTTCAATTAGTGCTGGTAACGACATCCCTTGTTATTTTCTGTCAGTGTATTTACTTGGCCCTCTGCATCATTAGGGATTTTTTTTCCGCCCACAACACTGCTGTGAAGTAGTCAATTACTCCATCCAATATGTTAGCCCTCCTTTTTTTCCCAGCTTTTAAGATTAACTCTTTGATAAGAAGCTTCACTCCCATCACTGGTTATTCCTGCTTAAGCCTAGGAATGGCTCCTCTAACTTGTTAGCAGAGGTCCCTCTAACAACAGGGATTTTGCTCTTCACGCTACTGGGATCATTATTTGCATTTGATGGGGCTTCTCAGGTATAAAATGCTCCTTGGCAGACAAGAAAAAGCATCTTAATCCTGAGAGGCACCAAGTGTCTCCAGGTCCCCTGGGCAACCGTTAGCAGAGATGGTGCCTTGCACTGGTGCTGGAAGAGGACTGTTGAAAGAAAGTCCCTGCAAAGCCTGGTGTTTTCTCCAGGCCTGGTCTTACACCTTCTCAGGACAACAAGGCAGCCTGGAAAGCACTGGACTTACTGGGGGTGGTGAGCTGAAAAGTTAAAAGCCACCTGAGAGCAAAAGCCCGCAGTCTCACTGTACTGGGCTTTCCTCGGTAGCTCCCCAGTTTGCCCGACCCCACAGCCAAAAAAGACAAGGCTTGGAAGAGGTCCTACCTCCTTGTTCCTCAGGCCTTGTGCCTAGACCACAAGCACTCACCCTTTTCTTCTGACAGGGATCACACTTGCTCCACGAGGACCAGGCGGAGAGCAGACAGTCGCGGGGCTGGGGCAGGCTGCTGACAGAGCGGGCATGCCTACTGATGGCCATGCTCTCGTTGGTGCCACCCAGGTTAAGGGACTCCTTTTCACCTCTGAATTCAACAACATGAGAGCTTCAGGGGTGTGAAACCACTGAGCTGTGAGGACAGAGCAAACTGACCTATATCTGTGCAAAACTTCATGCCAAAAGGAACTAACTCTGGTCAGACCTCATGAAATCTTCAATGCAACCTTCAGACTTCTCTCGTTTCATAACTGGCATGGATTTGGTATTAAACCCGATCCACTCTTCAATGCCCAGGAGTGGATCCAGCCCTCTAAATCATCACCATGAAAGTCTGCAGAGCTCCCATGACGGGTGAGTGTAGGACACGCTCGATCTAGCCAGCATGGGAAACTCAGCCCACGTCCCACCAGCGTGGGATTCAGCTGTGCTAGCCCTACAAAATAACCTCTCCATATGGTCAGCAGAAAAATCTGCATCATCAGCAGCTGCCCTTGTCCCACCACTCCCTGCTGCTTGCTGTGTGGGCAGCACTTTGGTACCTCACTGTTGTACATGATGAACATCTCTGAGGTGGGACACCTCCGTGACAAACCCCAGTCTCAATGCTAAGGGCTGGTGTACACTCACCACTTCTGAAAACCAGGCTTAAGTGTCTCCCTTTACCTAGCAGCCTATTTTTTCTCAAGCTGCCCAAACCCCTTAGTCTTAGACTCTCTTCTCGGCTCACAATAGAGAGTCATTAACCCATTAATCCCATTCATCCCAGTAATGAACCTGAACCCCAAGTGTGAGCCTTTACTCTTCACCCCAGCTCCTCTCTTGCCCTCTCACGTGACAACTGTCTCCAAGGTTTCCACGATGCCACAGCTAAAATGCTGCCTACTCTTCTGGCGGATTCAGTGTTTCTGATTAAATCCCCATCCCAGCCAAATGCTTCCTTGTAGCATTTAATCTATGTGGGAAGCTTTAGCAAAATGCTGACTAATAATTAGTTTCTTTTCATAACCATTTTGACAAGTAAACTACTGCAGTAGTGTTCCAAATTCTTCCACGAGGACACGAAGCAGCATCAGCTGTAGCTCTAAGCAGTGCCTGGCAAGGGGCTCCCATTACTGCACATTAAAAATCACACGGAATAAAGGAATTACAAAAACTCATCTGCTCACTGAGGCATGAAATCAGAGCTCAAAGTTCAGAGAACAGTGGGAAAATATAGTTAGACTAGAAAGATTACAGTCACTGATTGACCACAGCCTTCTGAAAGAGCAAAATCTATTAAGCTAGCAGAGAAAAAACCCAACTATCAGCCAGATTCTCGCCATTTATATACTCAAAGAAAACAAATCTCCCTCTCTCCAGCACACTGTGGGCAGCTAGCAGGGGAGGAGGCTGCACGTCACCAACACAATTCCACATTACAACACAACTGTGGCAATTTGTCGCCTCGGATTTATCCAAGAGGATTACTTTTCTAAAGGCAGACACACTGCACTCCCTTCACTTCAAAACAACGCCTTTCGCGAGTCATGAGAAACCCAGGAATGGCTCCAGACCCCAATTACGCGCCACACTGACGTGAAAGCAGAGAGCCTGTAATGATTTTCCCTCTTTAGCATATCAGCCCCTGGACGTGGCTACAGAAACATTCACTTACCCAGAGCACTGGACGCCGAGCACGGCCCAAAGCAGCAGCAGTTGGATGGGGTAGGGAGGAAAGACGGGACAAGCCGTGCTCATCGCTCCAAGGTACCGGTGGCGACTCGAAGCCACCACTGCTTCCATTCTGTCTGCCAGGGAGGTGGGGTTGAAAAGGGTTTAAGTAGAAAAAGATAAATTACTGGGTGTTTTTTCCACGCTGTAAACAGCAGCTGACCGGCCACCTGGCAGAGTCGCAAGGTAAATGTTGCAACTGTCGGCACTCGGCTTTCTAGAGGCAAGGGGGAAGGAGGCAAAGCTCTGCCCAGGAGCAATTTACACTTCTCGTTTGTAATCCTTCTTTCAAGGGATGGGGAAAAATAAATATTTCAGCGAATGAAATGTACTTGAGTCTCTGCAAGAGGGAAGCAATAAGTAAACTAAAGTTGGCTTTCTAGGAAAAGAGTGCAAAATAATTTATTTATTTCTGCTTTTCCTGCCTTGTCTCCCCAAGGAAGGCCAAGCATGAGGCATGAGCAGCTGTTCTCATGGCTCAGGAAAAGCCTTCAACCCGGAGTGCCCTGGGCCATCTTTCCCTGGGGCTCAGGCTGTAGGGGAAGACAAGACCCCCAGCCCTGTCTGGGCCCTGCCACAGGGATTCTCTGCTCCACATACCCAAAGCCTTGAGCCCATGGAAACAAGACCTGTCAGGATTTCAAATTAAATGTCCTGGTGTCTTCTAGCTACTGCATTGAGTCATTTTCTCTCCTAACTGGTCCTAAATAGGGCAGAGAACTTACCAACAGCTGATTCCCATCAGTTCAGCTGGGCTTTCAAAGGCAGATCAGGATCTTCAAAACCTCACAGAATCTTCAGTGGCCTTCACGTCCCAATGCTTCTCACTTCAGGTATGGCTTTTGGATTCCTAGACACAACAGTCTTTCCCTTCACTTTCCTCACGAGTGTTCTCTGAATCTGTGTTTCCCTGGACAAAACTATTCATGTCTTTACATTTTTTTTTTTTTTCTCTTGCTGGACAAGTAGAAGTTCTTCCAAGAGATGCAGTCTCACTCTGTGTGCAACTACAGTGGTAGCAGCACAGTCTCTTACCCTGGGCTAAGTCTCAGAATGTTTCCATGATACAAAAAATAAACACGTTTTCCTGTGCTCATTATGGGCTATATATAAAATTAATCATATTCACTAATGCAAAACAAAGCTGACAACCTCAGAGTCATTACCTGGCCAAGTGCTACATCTCTCACTGCATCCTAGTTACCTTACGAACAACATTACTCTGACTGTGGAGCCACATCTCTGCAAAACAAGCAACTGGCTGCTGCATCCTTCTGTTTTGGCAGTTTAATGCTAATACTTTAACACAGAGAAACATGTGAACGGAATCCTTGTAGGAATCTGCTTCCAGTCAAAAGCCTGTATTTCAGGTGGCCAGTTTTTTAACCCAGAGTTAGTGAACACACAGTCAGTGACTAACTGCCCTCTAGACACAGAAGACAGACTGTCAGGAAAGATGGCTTAGGCTGTGCAAAGCTTTCTGTTTGCCTTTTTTGCCTCATTTTTTTGTTTCGAATGACTCTGCTCCCGACTGAACCCGAGATGTGCCCATGCGATACAGCTTGCTCAACCTTTGACACAATCGATGGAGCTGTTAATCATTTCTCCCTGACAAAAAAAACCACCACTCCCAAAGACCTCTCCATACACAGGACTGTTGCTGGCTGGGAAATGCAGCTACACATCCAGTACTTCAATAAGAGCAAAAGAGAAGCCATGATTCTAATAAGCACAGAGCACCCTCTGGATTTAACTGCAAACCATGACAGTGATCCTGGCAGATCTCGAGGCGACCTGCAACCTGCTCCTGTTTGCTGTTTGGGTTTCCTTTGCTGCCTCTTAGGAGGCACAACTGGGTGGTAACATGCCTAGTGCTCAATTAGCAGAAAGAAGTCAGGTTAAAACAGGGGCAGAGACCCAAGAAACAGGATTTCCCAGATGTTAACATACTTTTCATCAAGAGATCTGAAAAACTAAATCTGTTTTTTCACGTAATTCGTAATCTGGTTTAATTAGAGGTGGATATAACATAAATTCATGTCAACAATCACAGCTCATTTTCTGCTTCCTTGCTGTTCGGGGTTTAGTGGGTCCATGGATCCCAGGGAATGTCACCTCCTAACAGTGTCTGTTGTCCTCTTTCTCCAGTCTTGTCCCTTCTTCGTCGCTGACTCATCGCCGTGCTGGCTGCTGAGCTGTTCTCCAGTCCCAAATCACTTCATGCTAACAATGCCGTAGGTCACCCAACGTGGGTTTCATCACAGCTGGAAATGAAACCTCACTAAGCATCCATCATGAACACACAGCTTTCAAGAGCAACACATCCTCTGCAGAGTTTGTAACACCAGTGTAAGCTTGTGACCCCTCACCCCCTGCAAGTCAAACCTGGACAGTTTCACCAAAGGGGACTCTTTTTTTTCTTTTCCTGACTGAAACAAGACTGAAACACATGAGAAATTAAAGGCTCTTCCTGGGAGAGGTTAGACTGGAGCCAGCAAGCAGCTGCTTCTGGTATTGTTACTGCACTTTTCAAACCCAGGTTTTTTTTTTTTATTTCTCAGAGACAATCTTTTAATTCCCTGCTCCGTAACTTGTAACACATTTCCTTCTGAACTGGCTCATTCAAAGGCAAGAGGAGGCTCACCCACCAATTTTAATGGTGAAGAACAGAAGGTGGCAAATGTATGGTAACATTTACAAGTCAGCAACCCCAAAGAATGTTGTCAAACGTTTATTACAACTGTGTTGGAACACTATTTTTGTTACTAGTTCAGTTTTTTGGTGGGCCAGGCTGGTCTCTGAAAGGCCCTGCACATGAAAAACTCACCTTGTTGAGCTTAATTCTCCTTTTCTGGCTTTTGAGACACTAGAAATAATGCCTTATCATGACATAGTCCATGTTTGGTGCAGCTGCACTTGCTCTGAAGCCTCTTAAGTTTCTGTGAAGATGGCAAGACAGGGGCTGCAGTAGTGAGAAGAAAGAAAACCCCACCATTCCCCGTCCCTTTTCCTCATCTCGTCTCCACTAGACCTCAAGATAACACAGGCACAAACTCATTTTCAAACCAGAAACAGCAGGTTTTTTAGAAGGAAAAAGAGGCCTCATAATCTGAGCATGTCAAAGAGCACAAAATTTACAAAAAAGGCAACACCTTCCAGCATTGCAACATCTACTGATTTCTAATACAACTGCTTTCTGACACCGAGAGCTTTTCTTAGACCTCTAATGACTGCTAAAGAAGACAAAGATGCCACAAAAGGTCTTCACACAGCTGGTACCTGGTAATAATTCTTCATCATCCTTTATTTTCACAAATGTCTGAGGCTGAATGGACATTGATTTGCTGCCTGTTAACCCGGTTTTCTTTTAATCTATTGTGATTTCCTTTCTTTGCTAGTGAGAAGTATTTATAGAAGTGGTGCTGCAGAAGCTATGAAATTGGGTTGAAAAGCCAGCAAATAATATCAGATCTTCTTAAAACACCTTTTTTTTTTAAAAAAAAAATACATTCTGTACCTGAAAGCTCCTTCAATGGGTAACACTGAGTCTATTCTTCTTATTGAGATTCTTCAGGTGCTGATAAAACATTTTAAGGGTGATAGATGAGCCACAGGGCAAACACGTCCATTGAGATAAGACTATTTAAAGCTCTAAAAATTAATAGCTTGAGAGTCGTTTCACTAATAGACCTGGTATTTCCTGCCTTCAGTAGAATAATTTTAGAAAAAGACAGGCAATGTTACAGGTAATCAGGAAATTGTATCAGGATATCTCCCCTTATCCCTCACTGTCATGCTGAAATGTATAATTCAGTTTCCCCACGATTTCAGACAGCAAGTAAAGCAAGAAAAAACCTACTCTTTTTCCTTCCCCATACCAGCTCTTTGCTTTACCATAGGTATTTAAAAAAAATAAAATACTTTTAATGACAATGATCCTAAAAAGCAAATCAGTGTGACAAGAGCAACTTGCAGGAGACCTCCTCACAAGAGAGCCAACAGAAGTACTCTTACAAAGCAGGACTTTTGCAGTAGTAACATCAGACCAGAGCCTGGAACGGGGCAAGTCCCACCAGTTCCACAGAGAGGAGCAGACAGGGCGTGCAGCAGTGAGGCCACCAACAGCAGCAGTCGAGCACAGACCCCTCTGTAAATGACCCAGGGTCCCCCCATTCACTCCAACCCTCCACTTTCCAGCTGCCAAGGGCTCTTAACAATTTGCTCATTCACCACTCTTTCCATGTTGGCTTAGAGACACAACTGCAGGCGATGGATTCAAGCCTCTGAAGAAAACTGCCACCAGACATCCCCTTGCATTTCTCAGAAATGATATTCGTCTGGCTGAGAAAAAACTAATAAATATGAACCTGACAGAAGTGGTTTAGAGAGCAAAGAAAGAAGAAAGGAAGCGGCGCATGGAAATAGGTATCACAGTCTAGAGAAAGGAGAAAAGGGGTTAGTTTATCTACTGCAGCAACTGTCACTGGGTAGCGATTAAAACACACAAAATATTGCCTTTAATCCAGTGTAAGCAAGTGGAAATTGCACATTCCCAGCCTACAATCACCCGCTTTCCCAAAAGTCACTGACAAAGAAAAGAGAGATCCGTCAGAGTTCTCACTTCTGTAAAACCACAAGCTGATTCCACCAAATAAATTCTCATTACTGCAGGAGACAATGACTGTAATTAGCATTAGTTAAAGCAGGACCATTCTTCAGCCAGCTGTGTCTGACAGGGATACTCTCAGACACAACCTAGAGACTCTGATAAGTTACAGCAATATTAACAACATATTAATTGAGCAGCACAGTCAGGAGCAGGGATTTTTGCCCTTCTGAACAATACCAGTGTGCAGCCAGGTTCTGCCTCCTCCCAGCTTTCTCACCATCACCAGACTAGATCTCCAACCTGCTAATTCTGAATTTTTATACTGAGTCTGTGCAGCAACTGCACAACACAAGTCAACTTTCCTGCTTTTTCAACCCAAACCAACTTCACTTTGGGGGTATCAAATGAATATCAACAAGACAAGATTTGGCCTAAGGTGTGAAAATGCATTTCTACTTAAAACTGTGCTTAGCTGCATCTTATTTCACTTTAAGTTGACATTTTTTCATTGAAAACCCATGAGATCATGTTCCTTCTTCCAAGGCCATCCAAATACAGTTAGCTACATACGGAGTCAAAACAACATGCTTTCATCACAACAGAACAACCTTCTTGGGTGGGATGCAGGTAATTCAACAATGTTCATTGACACTGGCAATGAATGTTTCAGTACAACCTACTGGGCATTTCTGGTGGAGGAGAAAAGGATGAGATATCAAAAAGAAAACCAATAAAATACATGTGTACACATCCACACCTCTCTCTCCCTCTGGCCAGACCTGTACTTCTTACTCTTAAATTTCAGTCTGGTATCTGGTGTATTTTCATTGCTCACTTGGCAAAGAATGGTGCTATTCCTTATCTTGACAGAGAGATCCTGTACTCAGTACCTCTGAATATCAGTATTATTTTGCATCAAGAGTTTCACATCAGCAAAACACTTCAGCCAACCCAATACATTGCCCCAACCATCAGGAAGGTCTCACTGAAACAGAAGGTGGTCTCACCACTGTGTTTTACTGGATCAAGGCTTTGCTCTCAATTCTGTGCACGCTACTGGAAAGCTCTGGGTATTTTCCCTTTCTAAACTGTCACGTTTAAATGCCCATTTTTCATTTTAATTCTTACTTGAGGAGGAAAATGGGAGCTTCTCGTGCCACAAAGGTAGGCCAGTTTTGGTAGCGTTGCACAGCGTGGTCCATCCCAGGAACAGGTGATTTTACAGGAGGTGACTAAAACACCTCCTGGTTTAGGATGCTCATCCTAAAACATCCCAAAAGAGGCCCAAAATGGGGAGGCAGCAAATAACAGCAGCAAAGTAATTATCTGCAAAGTAAGCAACAGTTAGAGTAAGATCAGCTATTCCCCAAATCAAGGCACAATTTCTTTTTCCTCTCCCACGTATTTCCACTGGGAAAAATATTGACCACGAGAGACACCAACACTGCACGGCAAGAATGGCAGAATTATCACAGAGAAGCAGAAAGCTATGAAACAAACTTAGAGAAATGACACCTTTTTAAAATGTTTTTATTGGTAACAGTATTACATGGTGTGTTACAGAAATTAATGGAAAATTTCTAAAAATTGGTTGGTTTCTGTTGTTGTTGCTGAATGCATTATACATAAAGTTAAAAATAATGTGTCCGCAAATGTTAACAAATGGTCGTTATCTGAGGTAAAGTTAAAGTAGGTTTAGAAATGTACTGCAACAGTCATTTTCTCTTTCTCATCTTTATTAAAAAAATATGTGTCAGAATGCAGAAATAAAAATGCATGAGAACCACAGAGTAAACATTTTTGCAAAGAAGGTGCCCAGTACGTTATTAAATGAAAGGTTTCATCAGACACTTGGATGACTACGAGCTATCAAAATATCTTTTCATGACAGGTAAAGATCAAGAACCTACGGGGGATGGTAACAGGATGGCTGGTGGGATTCCCTGGTTTTTCAATTTAAAGTGACGAATTTAGTGCTAGTGAAGGATGAGGGATTAAACGACTGCACAAGCTGGATATTTTAGTTATCTACAAAACTGGTACAGTGCAGAGGCCTTCCAGTCCTCTCAGCTCAGCATCTCAACCATGACAAGGACGAGCTCATCGCATGACAATTGAGAATTTGCTTTTATTTATGAGTGTTGGAACAGGTAACCCCAAGGTCCGTGGTGATGGTCCAGCTGTGTCCCATGAGACACTAAAATCCCAGCCTCATTCCCTCCACACTTACTCCTAAACGGTCTGTTTCCTACAAATAGGTGGTCAATGGATCCTCTGAGACATAAATCTCTTCTTTTCCTTTCAGTGTTTTACCCCATCACTGGAAATGCACTGACAAGACTAAACCTCAAATGTCTGGGATGAACCCAAATTGTCTTCGTGGTTCCATATGCAGGACAAAACCCAAAAGAGCCACTGAGGAAGAAAGTAGCACCACTGCGCAAATGAGGAGAATATTCTGATAGAAATGTCCTTCCAAAATGCTTTTACCTCTGCTTTTTACCCTGAAACACTCAACCCAACAAGTTTTAATTTATCTTCTCCGCTTCAAAAACTTGATCTTTTTTCCAATGGGAAAATAATGCTACCAAGCTGTTGGCACGTGACTAAGGAACAAGCATCAAATGACCATGAAGGGGGGAAAAAAGTTCTCTTCTCTGCAGGTTCATTAGGTCTGTTCACAGCTAATTTTTCATTCACATACATTCTGTAACGCACAGTTCTCTAATTTCTCTAATTTAAATTAAAAGACTGGAATCATGTTGTGAGATTTAGTTGTTCATATCAACAAGCACCACCCCAGTTATCTTCTGTCTTCTAAACCATTTTTAGCTTATAACAGAGATGAAAGAAAGTAAAACATTTAGAACTCCAGGCCTATTTCAATAATGACAAAAATGCAAATTCTAATGTGGCAATTTAAAAACAAAATCTGCACAATAACCCTAAAAACTGATTAATCATTTGCTTTCTTAACCTTTTTTCCTTTTTCTATTTTTTCTCTTTTTTTTTCCTTTTTTTTTTCCTTTTTTTTTCTTCTTTTTTTTTTTTTCTTTTTAGTGTTAAACCACTAAATTCATTATACTGTAACTGCATAGGAACATCAGGAAAACACATTTGACCTGTATAACAATTCTCTGTAGGGCAAAAATATATAGATTCTTTATGAAAATCATGTGCTAAACATAGGAACCCAAACACTGCACTTTTGCTTCATAAATGTAAAAAAAGGAAGTTTTAAATTCTTTTGTTCTGTGTGTAAACAGTCGGATGACTTCTATGCAGAGGTTCAAAGGAACGTCAATGAAATGTGATTTCTGGTAAGTGGAGGATGTCCGTGTGATAATGCCAGATCAGAAAATCATGGATTCCCATTAATTTCACTAGGAGCTGTCAAGCTGACGGCTTTTGGCAAATGCACTTGAGCTTCAGCCCGTTATAGTAAGCGTGTGAAAAGACGTACGTGATGTGAGAACCACAAACTGGGTTTGCCACACCTCCCAAGCACTGCAACTTGCTACCTTCTCTACCGTGTAATGGCATTAGTAAAAGAATTTTCATAACATTTATATTTACAAAAAAACTGGCAATTTGCATTCGAACTCCTTAAAGCCATTTCCTCTTAAACATTTAAAGAGTTTAACAGTAAGATTTTTTTTTCCAGTTATAAAATAAAAATCCCATTTGATTTTTCTGATGTACAAAAAGTGATAAAGATGAACAATTTGATCACAGAATCAGTTTGTTATTCCATAATCCATGCCATCCTTGTCCCATTTGTCAAGTCCGCTCCGTCCAAATTCCTAAACCAGGATCATACCAGTTTTATTTGGCAAATGATTTTTTTTTTTTCATCAAAAATGGCACACAGAGAAGAAAACACTTGTCTGCATAGCATTACAGCAGCAAGATATTGAAGAAATAAAAATATTCCTTTTCTGCATTTTGAGTTTCCTAGGAAATACTGACTCTTTCATCTTTCCTCAGTGGGACTCGATGTCCTTTCTCTACCCACAACTTGAGTATTCAAACAGAAAGCAGCATTTCTTCCTCACGATGCGCTACAACTTAAAGGTCCATTTGGCAACATTTTCAGTCAGGATGGATAAACAACTGAGTTTTATTCTGTGGTTTCAAGTTAGGAATCGTTTCCGCAGGAGGCGTTTTGCTGTTGGAGCTGTCACTCATACAAAACTACAGGATAAGAAAAAAACCCAACCAACCAACCAAAAACCCCCAAACAACAAAAAAAAGACATTGCCAGTATTTTTTCCTTGTTGTTTAAATATGTGTACACAGGTGGGGGAAGAAAAAAAAAAGGTCAGGATCAGCCTGATGTAAATGATGATGAAAAACATGTCACACGTGACATAAAAAGTGCCGACTTGTGCCCAAAAGGCTGCTGGATGATAATGCCACTGCTACATACAGACTCGAAAGAAAAAGAATGTCTAATGCTTAATAAATTTCAGATGCTCGTTATTTATATGTGGTGTACAGAAGATTAACAAATGTTTAAAAGAAGACGGTGAAGTAAGATTTCCTAGTCTGGATACCCATGGCTTGTGGGGATGGGTCTGGACTCGTGGTATGAAAAGCAGGACGAGTTATTTTGTGCTGCCATAGGAATCTGCCATTGGTTGCCAAAAAACTATGTCAGGAACGCTTGTAGAGCCAGTCCAGGAGTGCAATCATCTCTCCTTGTCAGACAAAAACGATCAGAACAAAGCATGAAAGCCAAAGGCCTGCCAGGTTGGTGGGTTTCATTTGAGTCTGGAGCACCACAAGCCCGTAACAATGCTATTTCTTAGGTCTGTTGATCTGGGCGTAGAGAGGTTCTGCTTCCTGGAGGTAACAAAAATAATATAAGCCAAGATGTCTCCGGACAGTTTTGAGAACATTTTTTAGGACATCTGCTTGAGAACAGCAATACCTCGTGAGGCAAAACCCAAAGGCAGTGTTTGTTTTCTGTGCTGCCTTCAGTGATCACAGCACCCTCCTTGGACTGTGAGGAAAATGTGACATTATTTCAGACAATGAACTATCAATTTCCCAGTATGGGCCGTGCACCGATCCTCAGGAGGTATTGCTGAGCACAGACATATGAAGAAATGAAATGATATTTGTATGACTCGATGTTTGTTTTACAGGTCAGAAATGTAGCTGGCATAAAATGCTGTTGCTTGGACTGGGTTGAGACCCCCCCCCCACCCTGCCCCAGCAGCACAACAGCAGAACATAACTGGGGGTTTTACACAACTCATGGAGAAAAACACTTGCAAACAGAAGCTGCTGCTGAAAGCTGAGCTAATGAAGCTGTGATGGGCTTGAAAATAACAACACGGGATGCCTGTGAAGAATGAGGAGAGCGAGATCTGTGCAGTTTGGGTAGGGGCTGGATAACCATCAGTACAATCATTAAAGCATGTCGAGCTGCTAACGGATCCTTTCTTGGGAATTGGATGTGAGGAGGGGAAAAGCTGCCACGGTCTCCAGGGTTGCTTTGTAGCTGACACCCTGTGCTTTCTCAATCCTACGTTCAGCTTGGCTGCAGTGGGAAACAAACCACCCATGGACCCTGGAATCCATTCTACTTCATTTCCAGAAACTAATTTATTAAACTAAGAATGACATCTAAAAAAAGAACAAGACAGGCAGAAAGGCTAATTAATGCCATACTGCATTAACTCTCCACAGCGTGATAACTATTCAAATACCACTCCACGATGTTGAATTTAACCAAGTTAGAATCAACCCATGCTACAGCAGTGTCAGCAGAAGCTGACTTTGAGCCAAAAAAAGACCTCTGAAGGCTGGCAAATCACTGGACACTGCGAAGCACAGCAATGTCTGGCAGGGGATGCACGGGATTTTAAGCACTGCTTATAAAAATGGTGCTGCTGATGAGAAATGCAGCTCAAAGGTGGAACCACAGGGCTGTATTCACTCCATGCCCAGCGTGCCTGGCCAGTGCTCCAGGCTGTTCCCTGTCCCACCCCCCTGTGCATCTCACGTTGAACAAGGAGCAACACAACAAATCCAAACCACAACCTGTTTCCTCCATGCCAAGAGAAGTTGTCTCTCATACCCTGCAATGACTACATTTCTGGAGCTTGCACAGACTCTCCTTCCCCATCTCCTACCTACCTGAAGCCTTGAGTACACTACGAGCATTATACAAGGATGAGAGAAATCCTTTGGAATGATTAAATAAAGGCTGCTGAAATTATCCCCAGCAAGAAGTAAATATATTATTTGACCTTGAAAACCCAAAGGTAATCAAAAGAGATGACTAAGAGTAAATAACTGCATGTCACATACTGTGTGTTAAGCCTACCTATGCCAATTTTCACATCCTGCAGACATGAAGCTGGCAGAATGATCTGTCACAACTAGTTCAGAGAAAATCTGTACTAATTAATGTGGGAACCTGACACAAACCAGGCCATTCTTCAGGCACTTGCTGAACCTGAGGTGATTTGCAAAGAGAAGCAAAAAGGAAGGAGAAGAAGAAAAGGGGAGGGAGGGCAAACATCCCTTTGGAACAAAAGATGTCAGTTTTTCAAATGCCTTGATGGAAAAAAAAAAGAGCTTTTCAAGCTGTCAAGGGTGCTTGTTAGAGCTGTCCTCAAAGATCATTAAGATATGCAGATGGACTTAAGTAACAGGTGTCCTCAGGTGTCACTGAACTTGACACCCTTGGAAGAGGAGGAGGAGGAGCTCATCACTGGTCATCAGCACTTTCAACAACGCATGAAGCAGCCTTAATTAGAAACTTTTTCATACCCAACATTTATCTGAGCATACACTTCATGCAGTAAAGGCTGCAGTTCTCACTGATTTGAATAATTTTTCTTCCAGTAGACCAGAACATTTTGAATGAAAAGCGTGCTCTTATGTCTTCCTTCTAGTTGATTTCCCCCTTCAGATGCCTAAACGAGAAATTAATTGCAGTAATTTGCGTCCAATTTTCTCAGCCAAAGTTTTTTTGTCAATGACTGAGATTTGTTTTCTAATATTATTTTGAGATAATTCGAGCACTGCATCTTGCCTGTAGCCCAACACTGCAAATAGTGTCTGTAAAGTGTTGATAATGATACTCCGGAGAGCAGAAGAGAGCAGAAAGGGACAGGAAAGAGGCAAAATGAGAGTCAAGTGTTGTTGCCTTCATGGATAGCTTCTCACAATCCCAGGCAGGGGGGCTTTCACAAGCATTGTTTTGGAGGGTGTTGAAAGTAGAAATAAAGCCCTTTTTTTTCACATGCTCCACGTAAAAGTCATAGGGAATGTCCTTAAAAGGCAGGCGAGCCCAACTCCTTACAGCATTGGAATCAGCTCACCCATGTTTTCTGCTTTCTACTTCTACCACTGTGTTAGGAACAGATCTGGAGGGAAGGAAACGAAAGAATGGACCTTTGTCAGAAAAAAGAGAGAGAGGATCTCAAAAAGAGAGAGGATCTCAAAAAGAGAGAGGATCTCAAAAAGAGAGAGGATCTCAAAAAGAGAGAGGATCTCAAAAAGAGAGAGGATCTCAAAAAGAGAGAGGATCTCAAAGAGCATACAAAGTTTAAATTCACAGAAACGCCTTAAAGTGTTTTCCTTTCCATAGGACTGGCCCAGATGTGCTTTCATCAACAGGGAAGAAACCAGGATGACAACTGGCAGCACCTTTTTTTGCTGCTAAATCCTACTTGAAGGCTTTTATCCGCTTTGGGGATATGCAATTTCTGGCAGATGTTTGAAAAGTGAATGTTTTCCTTGATGTTTGGAAGCTGCTATCAAAGTCGTGTTTAGCTATATTCTTGTGCACTAATGAGGCTCCTTACGTTGAAGAATAGCCTTTAAATAACGAGGTATCACAGGAAAAGGATATGAATTCACAGGTCAGGTATCACACCAAGGTGACAGGTTGCAGCAAGGAACCAGAAATGTCTAAATATACAAGCTTTAAGTTAAGACATCTAAATATTCTAGCAGCTACAAGTATGTTGTGCAAATGTTGAGTTCTGAAGTCTCTCAGAATTGCAAAAACTGCTAGAGAATATTTTCCCACATTTACATATTCCAGAGATACTTCATGCTTAAATCAGTTTATTCTTCCCATTTTAAGGCACGTTCTGCACAATAAACAAGACTGTAGCAAACAGTAAGTATTTCTGGTATAGTACACTCCTGCATGAGGTAACAAGGGTGCTAATGGTTTTGAATAACATTATGTAAATACTAGAAGTAAATTTGCATCCAATTTAAAGATATTAATATCTGCTCCCCAGCAGAACCAATCACTGGAGAACATCTCTTGAAAGATTCAGCGTCTACTTGGGCTCGTGCAGTCGAGCTCACTCACAAAATGTTAAGAGAGGACTTGGTTAGGAAGAAAAAAATTTTTACATTGGCAGTCTTTTCATCATCACAAGGCACCCTGCTACGTGCAAAGCTGCAGGCAAGATGTACTGAATTGTAGAGGTGAGGCCCGCAGAGATTTCTTTGCCCTTTACAATAGCTTCTCAGCACTGGTTTTACTCCTGGCTGACTGATCAGCAAGGGCAGGCTCAAATGATAGAGTTTCATGAGCTAAGCGTGCTGGAGTGCCAGCCAAAATGAGAATCTTGTGCTGGGGATGCAGGTGAAAGGAGTGGGAGTGCGATGCATCGTCCCTGTTTATTGCATGCTGACTCAATAAAATAGGATATTGTAAACTTGGCAAGCGGGATTCAAATTAAATATCTTTGGTGATAAGATGGGCAGTTTCTATTGGCCCATTAATAGCCAGTGGCTTATCTCTGGTTATTTTTATTACAGTTAGCAGCATAAATATAGCAATTTTCTAGTTGGGGATTATGACTGCAGAGTGCCTCTGTTCTTACTATAAACCTACTTACAAATGTTTCCGAGTCTCAGATATCCAGTTTAATTATTAGCATTTTAAAAGTCTCTGTCATTTCACATCATGACAGGTGCTATGCAGCCGTAAAATGAAAAAGCAATGAGAACAACTCAGAAAGATGAACCTTGCTCCAGATTGGTCCTGGTATAATAATGAACTGCAGCAAAAAACACACCTATTATTTCTGGGCCCTTTTCCTAACAAAACAATAGCAATGCAATTATACTTTCTGTCTAGGGATCTGTCAATTCTCCTTCATAACTTTTGAACCCAATGGGCAATTGGAAGCAAACTGCTCAGAAGTCTCGAAGATTGTAAATTATCACAAGTGCCTGTTTCAAATCAGCTGTTGTGCAGGAGACAGGGAACTGTTAAATGACCTCATTACAGAGAAAGTGAGGAGACCTCGTCTCCTAATTGAATTGCTGGATTGCCAATCAGCATGTACACAGTTCTAGACAAGCTACACAGTGTGTTGTCTCTGGTTTAGCTGGAGAAAGGGTTACTTCAAGTGGGCTTAGAGACACTGGAGGAGGTGAGAAACCTTTGTATGAGCTGGCTGCATTCCAATGGATAGCCCGAAGGGGAATTAGCAGTGGAGGTGAAGGCAAACCTGCAGGATGCTGCTGTTCACAGAGCAGCCTCAATTTCTTTGGTCTTGTCCCTTCAGATTCCCTAGTAAATATGAGGATGGCATGAAGCCTGAGATGGCAATTTTAGGCTTTCTCTGGAATGAAGCAGTGTTTCCCAAACTGTTATCCCTTTCCAAACACACAACGCTACTTCTCTCTTGGGTTCACAGCCCTGCTCGGTGCTGTGTCTTTAGTCTGAGTGTGATAACTGTAAGAACAGGTCACCTATAATAATAAATTTCTCTTTGGACTCTATTCAGTTCCTACTGCGCCGGATGAATGAGAGCAACAGATCCTGCAAATATTTTCAGCTCGTGCAGTCTGAGTGCAACAGAAATGGGGCAGAAGGAAGGGAAGGATGCAGAATCAGCTTAATATGTCCTCCTGAGGCTCACTAAGCTCCGAGATGTGCCAATGCTTTGTACATAAGTTGCCATTTTCTTTCAACTCCCAAATAACAGCCCAAATAAAGAGTTACAGTGGTCCATCCTGGAGCTGACTAAGATTATTAGGACCATTTATCACTAAGAATGGCACTTGCTCAAAGATGGATGGTGGCAGTGGGCCATCAAAGTACCACCAAAAGCTGATAGACAAATATTCTAATGAACTGTTGCTCTCCTGACAGTGCTGATAGCATCATGAAGAGTGTGACATATTTTGAGGGCTTCTAATTGTCTGCACACATTTCACAGAACAACTGAACAACTTTTTCAGGAAGCTATGCTCTAGCCACAAATGTTTTGAAGGTTTCCTGAGAATCTCTCATGAATGACTGCCAGTGCAAGTCTCAAACTAGGCAGCACATCAATAGAGCTGTGTTCGTTCCAGCACTTACAATTATTTTTATTGCAATTATTGTGGCATCAATTATTCTCTTTCAGAATTTTCACCCCATGCCTTCAAGAACCAGTTTGTGTGGTCCATGGGGAGTTAGACCACACCTGTGATATCCAATCCCAGCATTCAGAATGAATTTGTTCTTTTTACCATCAGGATGCTTTGTTAGGATGTACTGGCCAACATAAGCACAGGTGTCCACAGAAGTCAAAGTTTGCTCCTCTCCTTCCCTTTTCTCCTCATGCTTGAAGACTCCCCTGTCCATAGCCCTTGCTAAGCTTTTGAATGCACAGCTTCAGAGCTTCCTAGTGTCACAGCATGCTAGACCCATTGTTGGCTGAAATACCCCGAGAACAGAACTATCCACACTGGCAGGGTCTGCACCCAACACCCTGTGAGTCAGGCTGATTGGGTATATTGATGGAAAGAGGCTGATGAGGTGAAAACACCTCTTCTCAAACTTCTTGCTTTAATCCAAAATGTCACTAATATAAAATGTTTAACTTTATCAGTGGAATCTTTGCTAAATACAGTTCTTTCCCTCTCCTCTCACCTTTGTTATCCCCCACACAATCTAAAGGCAGCGGTAGGGATTGAATGTAAGGCAGCTGAAGATGGCAGTCTTATTATTCAGTGTTCTCCTCACCCTTTCTGGAATATCACTATCCATCCTCAGCTCATGAACAAAGGGAAAACAACCAAATACAAATCTCGCTGCAGACAGCACTGCAAAGAGTTTATTTTATGTGAAAGTCAGGCCTGGCTGCTTCTTATCTCCAACCACAAAGGGACAAAAATGTAACATAACCATAAAATGTCACATTTAGCTACTAAGAACCCACAGCTATTTGTAAAAGAGTGACTTATAAGAATGGCTGCTGGTAGGATGAGGATTTTGAGAGCTTAAGTTGAAGACTGCAAAGGGAAGAGAGGAAAAACTGAGAAATTAAGATTAACTGGAAAATGCTGCATTACTTCTAAACAAGAATGTGCAGTGTCAGAAGGAATCAAGGAACCAAATTGCCAAGGCATGTTGAAAGACCAGGGTACAAAATACTTGGCAGGTGAATATTCTGAATACATCAAGCTAAATAAAGATATTTTATGGGCCCAGCTGATTTCACTGAGATGCTGAGAACAGACAGATTTGAAATTCCTGGACACAATACTGTGTCACGCTCCTGAGAGGTCCATTCATCTGAGCTGTATCCCGTGCTGTTCTTGGTGTGAAGAACCATGTTCTCAAGCACGAAGTAACCTCCCATCTAAGGCACAAAAGTGGCTTTTATGCAGACTGTGCTTCTTTTGTACTACATGTTTCTCCCCATTAAGTTTCTCTCCAAATGCAGAGCTCGATACACAGCACAGTAGTAAGTCCTGAATTGGTAATTTTCCATGGAGATTAGACTTGCCGTTGCTCTGACGATACCAGGCTTCAGAATTAGATGGGGTGGTTTGAGCAAGTGGATTTCCTACAGCCTGCTGCTGAATGGCACAGCACAGACACACAATGATATTAGTCTAACTTCACTGGAGAGAGGCTTTCTTTTTGTTCAGCTTCCTGTTCCTGCCTACAGCTTTTAGGAATTACTATAATACGATAATCAGTAACATTATTTAACATTTCCCAGAATGTATTTCCAAGAATTATACGTATTTTATGCAAGACTCCATGAGGATTAAGGAAAAATATAGAAGAAAACCCAGACGGAATCACTGGTAATATACTGTTCTTGTAGCTCCCAGAAAGAGTGAAAGGCAAAAGAATGAATTTCACTAAGCATTATATAAAGGCAGAACAAAAGGAGTCTCTCACTTAGATGGTAATTTGCATTAACAGACTTAAATGGTCTGAAGCTGGGATAGCTGGCTATGTCTGTGCTGGCTGCAGTTGGGTAAAGGCAAAACCAAATTACTCTGTGGCACTATCCATCTGCAGAAGCAGTTCTCACTGGAGTACTGTCACCAACAGATGCTCTTGCTAGAGCAGCTCATCCCAGTTTGACTTTATCCTTATGCTGCCAGTTTTAGACTCAATGAGACACAAAGCTTAATGCTGCTTGTGTTTCAGCCCCCGAGAGATGAACATTACATTGGTGAAGCTAAAGAAGGGGGAGATACCTTCTTAAAGCACCATATATTATTAAGAGAAAATCTTATTACTTTCAAGTGGATCAAAACTAAGTTATGGTAAAATTTCTTTAACTATATTTAATGTACAAGGTAAACTGATACCAAATGACACTATTCATGATACCACATGAAACTACTCATTTTGAGCTGTTGAAAGCAAAGTGCTTCAGCTCTGAGCAGCTAAAGTAACTGGTAAACACAGCACAATTTCCCTGCAGAAGTCAAAAGGGGTCTACCATTGTTATGGATTTGCTCCAGGAGCTCTGTGCTGGAGCACAGGAGCTGGATCAGATCGCGTATTTGGGTAATACGGAACATGAACGGCAGGCAGGGAGAAGATAATGAGACATATCCTTCAAACAGGAACACTAGAGAGTATTGGGATGGAATAACAATGCTCAGCACTCATAAAACTTCATAGCTTTGCTGTCTTTTTGGTAAAGCACAGATACTGTACTGAAACAAATCACAGGACAGTCACTGGCAGCCACATTTTCTAACGTGCTCTGTAACACAAAAGATGACAAGATCATCTTTCTCATCTGCCTGGATTTAAATTACTGACATTTGATGAATAATTTTTCAAACATCCCTATGCCAATGGCAGTATGAATGATCATAATTTTCAGATGTTTTTAATTTGCAGTTGGAGATAAAAATACACAAACCCATTTCAATATTTTTTACATGCAGATAATAAATGTGCTGCTTCTACTGATTATCACATTGATTTAGGGGAGAGGTGTTCATGTATCATTACATCATTCTATTTCATGTTTGTTATGTCTATGGGTAAGCCATCTTATTCCATTTAATATGTAACATCTGACTAAAGGCCAGAGTGGATTTGATAAAAAAAAATGTTCTGCCTAATACCTTGTTAGTAATGGCTCAGTTTCCCTGTTTCCCCGTCCAACTTGAACACAAAGCAAAGTAAGTTTACATTTCTTTAAAGCATGCAGGCAGCTGAAACACGTATTTGCATACGCTGCAACACGTAGTGAATGGCAAAAGCCATGCAAACCACTGAGCATGAGGAATATACCGTGGATAATGGAGAGGAAAAACGGAAGAGATGGAAAGGAAAAATAAACCATGCATCCATGAAAGCAATGGTAAGCGCTGGTGGAAGCGTGAGCACCTCAAGGTGTAGAGAAAAAAAGGACAGATACCTACCCCAACCTGCGCTATCTAGCTACCGACCTGTGGACTTATAGTATCACCAGTTGGCTCACCAAATGGATCACTGTTGGATGAGGCCTGAGACCCATCAGGCTAGAATACAAGAACATAACACCTTTTTTTCTCAACAGTAAGAAAGTGAAAAGTCAACACGAGGTTATTTTCATGCTGTGGGCATAACAAGTACATCCTATCTCATGAAAACCAGAAAGTGAGACCTCACTGCTGGTATGTTCTCAAAAGCCATAACAGTTTCCTATAGCTGATGCAGGCAGGAGAGGACCTCACCAGTACCTGCCAGAGCCCATGCGGGAGCTGCCACAGACTTCAGGAGGTACTGGATGGGGCAAACCAGGAATGCAAAAGGCCCTGAAAGCCAGGGAAACTGTACGAATCAGGAGGAGTCCAAGCTTGTGTCATTTTGTACCTTTAGGTCCTTTTTTTGTACAGTCTCCCTCTTGCCTTTGGCTCACTTGGGCTCTTATCTGTCTAAGACACCTTGTGATTTAAAGTCATTGCTCTGATAACATTTCTTGCTTTGGTCCACTGAGTCTAAGGCAAAGAAAACACATACTGAGGGCCAGAACATTGAGGAACGTAACTAGGCAAGCAACTGGGATGCAAGAATGTGCAAGACAACATCAACCATCATCTTTTTAACACACAAACTCTCACATCTCTTTCTGCAGCCTCAGCATGTAGGTTGTTTTACCTCGGACTTCCATCAGTATGTGAAGGCTGGCATGCTAAATAGCAGATTGGATACAACTAACAGAAAACCTTACATATGAGCTCCGAGTTGGGTTCCTTGTATGAAGTCTTAGTGCATGTCAACAGAAATGTCATGCTATTGACTATCAAAACCAAAGCAGGAACTGAATTCTCTCTGCAGCTCCCCCTTAAATACCACCCAGCCCTATTAGAATAGTTATTTCTGACACTACCAAACAACATTTAAGTAACTTTTGTCTTTTCTAGCTAAGAAGAGCTAATCAGTATTTAGAAAACTCATTGCTACTCACAGCCTCTTGCTCCTCACTTTTGCTTGGGCTTTCAAACCCCTCTTCAAAGAGGTCATCTGCAGCAGGATCACTGGTATGAGATGCTGATGATTTTGATGGAGAACTCTGTCTGGGTGCAGGGGTTGGAGCTAAACAAGGATTAAGGGAACAGCATCAGAATACATATTGATTAATTTGTTCAGAAAGACATATTAGCACAAAATTTGCTCATGCTTTAGAACCCTCAGCTTATTACCCCTGAAAAATTATATTCTTATGAGGAGCTGTAAGAGATGGATTTGAACACAGGAGTCATTACCAGTTCCAAACATCTGATTTCATTCAGCAGTTTCCAAATTGAGTTTGGCTGCATCTGGCATATGTCTTTAGGAACCAGGGGATGCCACTGCACTGCATTAAGGATGCATGAGACCCCTGCCCTGGGGCAGGTAAGCGAAGCAGGTGGTCTCCTGCTGGCCCCTGGTAAACCTGTGCCTCACAAATTCCTCTTTTCAGCAATCTGCAAACCCCATCTCCGTGCTATGAACACTATAAGCTTATTTTACAGCTCTTCAGTGAATTTCCCCACATGTCCAGTACATTAAGCTATTAAATACACAATTCTAATTTGCAAAGTATGGTTTGGATGGGACCTAAGCAAAACCATTTGTAAGGCTGAACGTCGTGGGCATTTTTCAAGCAGTTTGCATGTCCCTAGCACAGAAGATCTATCACTATCTCCTTAGAAATTAAATTTCAGACTGCAGCCATCAGGGCTGTTGATTTCAGTGGCCTGTGAAATTCCCCTCTGATCCTTTTCTTTCAGGCTGGAGCACATTTGCAAAGCTAGACCATGCATGAGGGTTCTCAGTCCATACCTGTGCTGCAACTTACTGCATAAAAACAAAGGAAGAAATGCTTTGAGGAGCAGCCCCGTGTGAGGAAGGGTACAACTGAAAGCAGCTGAATACTCACGTGAATTTGTCGATGGTGTCGTGGAAGTCACAGGAGTCAAATTTAACTGAGAGATGTCAAAGTCATCACAATCATCTGCTTCCTGTGCCATCCCAACTTTGTTAAAGTAACTTGAGAAGGCCTCTGAGGTACAACTGAGGGAAGGCTGATCTGGTTTTCTTGATGGCACTGGTGGAGGCTGAGCCATCTGGAAATCTTTAAACATTTCTTTTCCCATTTTCTGTCTGGGCCTGTCTGTCTGTGGACTCGATCTGTTGGAATCACTTGTGGGCGGAACGGTAGCTATAGGAGCAATGGTACCTTGAAACATGGCTGCTTGTAAAGGCAAAACAGTTTGTGTTGGCATGAAGGCAGTTGGTTGGAACTGACCAGCTACGGATGGCCACGGTTGCTGAGTAGGAGGGAAAATACCGGGTTGGCCCCATGCTATCGGCTGTCCTCCCTGCATCACCTGAGCAACTGGAGGCTGAGCACCCATGGCCAACTGCTGTTGAACAAGTGGTTGCTGTCCCCAGAATGAGGGCAGAACAGCTCCCATGGCAACATAACCTTCAAAGATTAAAGAGCAAAGAAAAAAAAAAAGAGATGAAAGGTTTTAAAACTACTGTCAAGAACATGCAGAGAAAAGTTACACAATAAATCAGAAACAGGCAGGCTACATTAGTGATCCCAGAGCTTCAGCACACATGGCTGAATTCACATCACTGAACAAGTACTTGCATACAGAAACACAGACTGGTGGATACTGGTGATAATCCTTTCCCTCATCTGAATGAAAAACCTCTTCAATCTCAGAGTACCTCCCCAGGTTTGTAAAGACCTGTGTGCATGGAGCTGGTCAGCAGCTGGCCACATGGCAGCTCCCCTCCCTGGTGCTCTCAAAGCATCGCCAGGATTAGCTTGGTCAAACCATTGCCAGAACCACAGCAGCTCCCAAAGCATTCCTAAACTCACCCCCTTGCAGCACAACCCTGCTCCTCACCACTGAGTCCTGCAGGCTCTTCTTGCTACCCTGACTACTCTGCCTCTCCTGCTCCTCTCAGAGCAAGGATCTCTGGGACTGAACACTGGCCAGGCTGGGATGAAGTTCATCTTTTCAGAGCAGCCCTTATGCTGCTAAAATGGAGCAGCCAGAGCAAGCAGAGGGAAGGCAGAGGATGCCCAGGGCTCCCTCCCCTCTGCGCAGCTTTGCTGCAGTTCCCCATCCTCCGTGCTTTTCCTCTTTGCTGGGGAGAGGGACCCACTAACACCAGCCAGTTCCTGCAAGCAGCACAGTCACAAAAGTGGTTCAGGGAAGCACATTTATGTAAGTCAGATGAGAAGTCAAGGGCCCTCTAATGACAGCGTGACCTTCTTGCAAGGGAAAGAGTCAACACCACCTCTTCTGACACAGTTACAGTCCAGACCCGTGGGACTCTGAAGAGCAAGGCGAGTATCTCAAGTTGCATAATAAAAAGACAGAGCCCAGATGAATTCAGATTTAAAAAAATCATCACATTGATTATTACCCAATTACTGGAGAACATCAAAAAGGCCCTGAGCTTCTGCTGTACTACACACCTTCTAACAGCAAACCTCTTCTTGTACTATGCTGGCAAAACCCCCTCTAGCTGGGGAGGAAATTAAAGATGAAAATTAAGAGTATATTTCTTCCTGTCAGTCTCCTTTCAAGCTACCAAGAGTTTGACTGTGCCAGAGTTCTATGATCAGGTGCTTTCTTATTTACAATGAAAAAAAAAAATAATAAAAAAAATCTGAAATGAAATCTACTGTAAAAAAGTCACAAATTAAACCACATAATAGAATCATGTTCTACTGATAGAAATATTATGCTTTAAAGGTCCACTGCTGCCCATTGAATTAATGATTTCCTGCTAATACTCTACAATATCCAACCTGCCTTTTGCTTTTAATACAGTCACAGCTTTAAAACTCTTGTTTCTAACCTGTGTTTTCTGAGTCCTCCTGTACCTTTTCCTCTGCACTTTACTTCTAGGCTATTTTGTAAGAATAAATACAAGGGTGGTTGTGAAATCCTAACAGGAAATGTCCCCAAAAAATAAAATAAATAAAAGAAGCTGAACTTTGAAAGACCAAATTAATGAGTGATGAGCAGAACAGTAACTCAGATAGATATCTATTTCAATAGATGGCTCTGGTGGATTCTCCAGATGTCCTTTTAATCTTGCCCCCACTGTAACCTCATCCAAGCAGCAAGGATTTTCCTCTGACATTATCCCTGCACGCTTCACCACCACTGTAACCTTTCTGGGATGTAGTGGCCACTCTGATGCTGCAATGCAGCCCATCAGAGAAGTTAGAAAACCAGTGTTGAATGATTCAAGGCACTCTTCCTCCTCCTTTTTTTACCCTAAGTGGAGCTGAGAGTGCTTGTGAGCATCCCAGGGAGAGCTCACAGTCAAACCACATGCCTTGCGTGTCTGTGCAGAATGGAATTTTGAGCACTTGGAGGAACACGGTAAAGTCTACAGGAATAATCAGGATTTGACTAAGCAGAATACCTTTGAAATGCAATCAAATTCTCCATATCTCATTATTTACTGGAGACAGCACAGGACATTCACTGTTACTGTAAAAAAGAGCAAAGCTAAGCTACACTAAATGCTGTTTTCTCTCTCTGGCTACTGTACCTAGCAGGTGTTACCCAGATGGCTGAACCACGGTTGAACTCCCAGTGACTTTTTTTGGCTTTTGTTTCCAAAATTGTAGGTAAATTAGAAATAATGTACTCCCTGCCTCTTAAAGACTTGTTTTGTCTTGCCCTGCAGCACTGTCCTCAAAATCCTTTCCCCCTTCCACTGTACTAAATGCCCCCAGTATGGAATACAAACCAGAGCTGCAAACTGATCACCACATTTGAGTCCAGCCACTATTTCCAGTAGGTTTCTTACCTGAGGGTACGGCAGCAGTGCTGAAAGGTACAGAACCAAACATGTCTGTACTAGCAGGAAGTGACTGGGATGAAGATGGGATAAAGGCATCACCTGGAGTAGCAGGAGTCTGCAAGAAGACAGGAATAAAATACAACGATGACACAGCTATACCTTCTGCAGCACATACTTGGTGTCACATCATCTAAAAATACAGGTTGGGAAGGAAGAAATGGAAGGAAATGAATGAATGGAAGGATGTAGAAGGAAAGAAGCAACAGAAATAAGAGTATTAGAATTTGTTGGAGACGGGAGAAAAAGAATGAAAATGAGAGACTTTGTACTAGAGGAGAAAGTAAAAAAGAAAATTTGCCTGGAATACATCACATGCAAAACACTGACATATTTTCTTTCTCTAGAACACACAGACTTATGATTCTAGGTGTTAGGTGACAACTAGTAGAGGCAGTGATCAAGGCATTAATGTGAGAAACAGTAAATGCAAATGAAGTATCTACAGGTTTTATATAAAAATGAATAAATATTGCTTCCAATTAACCAACAGGACCAGAACCATAGGTCTACGTTAAAAGAAAAGCTCAATCCAATTGAGCAAGCTAAGGATGAGAAAACAGAGCTTTCAATAAGTACTCCCAGACATGTTCCAGAATACCCTGGAGATCTGAGGCTCCCAACTCCCCAGCACTTCATTTTTCTCAGCATATACTTATTCTCCTAAAGCTTAATGTCAGGTTCAAAAGCTTTACAGGAAAACGACTGTGTTTTCATTTTGTGATGCAGAAAAACATGTTGAGAAAATTTTCTTTGCCAGCAAAACACATTCAGCCCACTCCCTCTTTACTGTTTTGTCTTCCTTCCTTTAACAGCAGTTCTGGGATATGTGCTTGGTGGAACCAAAGAGCCATGATCTATTAGGCTGTAACTGGCTCTTCCTGCAGCGCAGTGCAGAGACAGCGAGCAGTGAAGCGTGCCCCTCTGATAAACACCAGGGAAGGAGAGCTGCAGCTCAGGTTAGATCTTATGTGACACCCAGCCCTATATCAGAAATACAAAAATTGGAGACATTTTTGCAGATTACTGTGAAGCAGTAACTCCACATTCTATTTCCTTCACTTTTATTTTCTTGCAACATAAAAACTACTTTGAAAGCTTCCCTCCTGGCATGGATGATGACCTGAATTGTAAATGGGCTCAATAAATGTGCTGAGAACAACATGTAGAAAAAGGCACAGTTCAGTTTCCCGGGGTACTCACTGGGGGGGAGGTTACATCAGGAGGAGTGGACATGTCCCCAAAAAGCTCTAGTTGGGTAACAGCCTGTAAAGAGAAAAAAACAAACACATTTCCATTTATCTTTTGAGAAGAAAAAACTGTGAGTTAACTAGTTACAGCCTGTAAAGTTAACTAGTAACAGCTAGCAATAGAAATACTCAAGTTCCCTATGGAGGAAGCACGGATGTTTGAAGGTGGGGGATTTTGATGTTGCTGATGGACCCAAGTAGGCAGCAGCTGACCCTATAAAATGATTCTGTAAGGGATTCCCCACCATAAAAAGAAAATATAAAAAAGAATAAAGCATGAAAAAAACTGGATGCATTACTGCTCTGTCCTTAACATCATCAGTGAGTACTAAGCATGATTTATGGCCAGTCCTTTTCCCTGGCTCCTTTTCTAAACCTGCATTTCAAGGTCTTAAAACACAGGAGCAGAGTGTGGAAGTGACAGAATAATACAGAAGGGAAAGGCTTTGTAAGTGTGCCTGACTTCCCTCTGCCCATGGGACAGGTGTGACCTGGATAAGTGGACTTGAAGGAGGATGCACAACTGGGTTAGTCTAAGTTTGTAGCTCTACATTTAACTTATGCTAGAAATGTTTTCTCAGGGCGTCCTTCAGTTTGATCTCAAAATAGGTCACCCATACAGGTCTAACTCAACTGGACCAGAAGAGAAAAAGCACTTTCATAATAAGGAGCACCTTTAGCTGCTGCATAATCAAAGCTCCTTCACATGATCTGCAGGAAGATTATTCTCTTCCACTCATCTGCAACTGAGTTCAGCTGGAGGCCAGGGGGGTAAAGTCAAGTCTAGATCCCTTATAGCGCTGCAGGAAACCTAAAACCCACCTCCCATCCTTATCAGGGTGGCTATTCTGGAAAGCTTTGATGGGAACTCATGAACCACTCCTTCTCCACTACCTCTCTTCTGCATACTGGCTTGCTTTCTTCCCTGTATCAATGACACCCACACGTGGGAAGCCACAGTTCTCATTATGAATGAGATTTAATGCAAGTCTTAATTCAGGTCACTGAATCTCCTCCACAGCTTAGGCACATAAAATGTGCAGCCTCCTATCCATACATAGGTTTGAAGTTCAGCTGAGTCTTGACCTGCAAAGGCAGCCACTTATTGCTCTGGACATTAGCCACTCTGGCTGGTCAGTCTTTACAGCCTAGCAAAGAAACAAGACCACCTTATGCTTTTTTTCCCCTGCTTTCAACCTTCTAGTAGAAATGATCCTTTAAGAAATAAGACTATCATTCAAAATACAGTAATTTCAAATCTTTGCATGTTTTTGCAATCCAATCTCTACTCCCATGTAGGAAAAGCAATGCTACAATTCCTCAGACATGGAATTTGTCTAGCAGCTTGGATGATCCTCAGCTTTATGTGTAATCATATACCTAGGGATGAATTATTTCAAATTTCCCCACGTCATGTGTCATACTAAAGAGGTCACATTGCTTTAGTGATATGTCAATGGATATTCTTCTTATGGACTTATCTATCCCTCTAAGGATCTGGGTGGAAATGAAATAAGGAAGAATGAAGAAAATCTGCATTTTCTTCAGGGTACTCTGATTGTAGTGTACTTTACCAAAATACTGCTAGAAGTAGATTCGGGGAGGGTGGGGGTGGAAAAAGCAAGCCCATAAATCACTTCTGTAACATGTGTGGACACAGTAGGCCAAGCACTGTTAAAATGCCCCCCAAACTTGGAATAATGACAACAGCAATATATTTTGGAAATCACTCCAAGCCTTCTGCGGGCGCTACTGACTCAGGAGGTACCAGGTGACACAAAATCACTGAAAGAGCCACTTTCTTCTCATCTCTCCAAAACGCTTGTTCAGTCCCACCACTAAATCTGCCCTTTTCCTTCAGCACTCGTCAGCTTATCACTGTTTTCTCTTCTCTGGCTTGCTAAGAACCAGCTTGTGTCCTTGCAAGAAGGGCATGAGCAAAGGCTCCCCGAGTGCTTCCATCCCAAGTGAGGATGCTGAAGAGCAAGCCAGAGGGATGTAAAAGGGCAGGGCAGATAGCATTGCACAGGCTAAGAGGAAGTCTCTGTAAAGTTATATATTTTTTTGAGGAAAAAATATTATGTTTCATATCAGTACTGCAAATTGATAGTGAGAAGACTTTTGAACTCAGGATTATATGGTATCCATTTGAAAGGTGGCAACTCAGATCTCCGTGCCTCAATACCTCTGTAAAATGGGAATAATAATACTTTTTCACAGTGCTTCAAGGTGATGGATCTTTGGAAACTGTTCACAGATATAATTCTGTTAAAGCTCTTAAGAAAGAGTCTGTGGCTGGGTTTCTAAACAGGCAGCTGGAGAGAGTGACAGGAAAGCTGACTTCACTATTTGTTGTCCTAAACCCTCATTCACAATATTCCCCAAGAAAAAGGAATATATTTACAGGGGAATTATTCCTTACAGAATAGCTACCTTCTGTGCAACAGGAGCTACAGAACTATGTCAGAGAATGGAAACAGAGCTTTAGTGGGAACACAACTTCCTAGACACAGCTTTAAACAGCAACACTTGGAGGTGGGATTTTAAAGTCCCAACTGGATCAGATCTGGATTCTGTATCCAGCTTTTTTCTACAAACCAATTTGCAAGCTGAATAAATGAAGGCATCTTCTCTGACATAGATGTAGCTTATCCACTTGCAGCATAGGAGATTCTGGACATCAAATAGTTGTCTTTTATTTTTGTGATTTCACTGTCTCTACAGAACTGATTTCACACATTACATGTTTTTAAATTATTCACATGTGACATTAGCTACGTTCCAGTGAACTTAATCCCAAGCTGAACATTTTCCAATTGCACCATTCCTATAGATGATTTCATCTATATTTCCTTAAAACATTTTTAGTGTTACAACCTTACCTGAGTGACTGAAACAAGATTTTCATCAATGTCCAGCAATAAGTTTCCATTCTCCAGCTGTAAAGCATGATTTATGAAATGAAATGAATGATTTATGAAAATGATATGAATTTCTGAGCATGAAAATGATAACCTCCATAATTATTGACTTCAGCATAGAAATGAAAACCCTTTCCATCTTGCAGTGAGCACAGATAGGAAATCATGCAGCCAAAACAGTGAGTTTGAATGTTGCTGGGATGGGGGGCAAACGGACACTTCATTTGTGCTAAATCTCAGCTTCTGGTACATAAGGCAGTTTTACCACTTGGATCATAACTATTTATTTCCTGGCTATTAATTCAGCAATAAGCATCCCCAGCAAGCTCTGATCCTGCTTACATTAACGGAACTTTTCACTGGCTTGGTGAAAGAAAGAACATAATAACCTCATGGGAAAAAAAAAAAAGGAGTTTTGGACAACAAAAGCTCTAAAAGCAAGTATTTACAGAAACCCACAGCTTCTCCATAACCAGGAGAGCTGTAACATCAATGTAGCAATTTTTAAGATTAATATTTTCTTTCCACAGTAATTTTTAAAATTGCCTACATAAACCAATTCAAGGTTTCAATCCAGTTCTTGTGTGTGTAAATATACGTAGGAGTGTTCTGCCAACACATGCATAAATATGTAGATGGATATAGATACGGAACACAAATTATCACTTCAGTGTCCTCAGAATGCTAAATTTCAGATAACAGTTACTGTGGTGGTGACAATTTTATTTCTTAAGAAGCAAATATAATAGCAAGCTATTGAAAATCAAATCTTAGATGACTGAGAAGCTTCATACAAGTTACCAGCCAGTAACCTCATCCCATCTTAAAGCAAAGGAGTTTAAAAATCAGAAACAGCCTAGAATTTCCCCCCCATCTCTTCACAGACCTGAACCCCCATCTCTTCACAGACCTGAAGGAAAAAAACCCCAAACTTAGAAACACAGAAGCATAGAATTGTCAGGATTGTAAGGGACCTGGAAGATCATCCAGTTCCAACCCCTCTGCCATGGGCAGAGACACCTCCCAGTAGAGTTGTAAAAAGCAAAGCTAAAGGAAGAAAATGCCATTGCACAAAACCAGGGAAGGACTCTGTCCTGCACCTTCTTGGAGCTGCTACCACGTTCCCCCGGTCCCAGGCAAGGAAAATGTGAAAAAAGCTGTATCCATTTACAGAAAGAACTCCACCACCCTTGAAAATATTCTCAAAATGAAACCAGAAAGGTTTTTATCTTCNACCCCCATCTCTTCACAGACCTGAAGGAAAAAAAACCCAAACTTAGAAACACAGAAGCATAGAATTGTCAGGATTGTAAGGGACCTGGAAGATCATCCAGTTCCAACCCCTCTGCCATGGGCAGGGACACCTCCCAGTAGAGCTGTAAAAAGCAAAGCTAAAGGAAGAAAATGCCATTGCACAAAACCAGGGAAGGACTCTGTCCTGCACCTTCTTGGAGCTGCTACCACGTTCCCCCGGTCCCAGGCAAGGAAAATGTGAAAAAATCTGTATCCATTTACTGAAAGAACTCCACCACCCTTGAAAATATTCTCAAAATGAAACCAGAAAGGTTTTTATCTTCAGGAGGGCCCAGTTTTGGCCACTAGTTAACCCCTTTAAGTTCTGACAGCCCCCTCGTTTCATCCCCATGCTGCAGCTGCCAGGGCTGTCTCTCTGCAGCAGCTCCTGCCCCCAGCCCTGCTGCCCGCCCTGTGAAACCAGCTGAGAAATCACCACGTGTCTGCACCGAGGAAACACGGGCACGGTGTTCAACGGACCATTAGAAATTCCCACCTGTGCTACGGAGGGACCTTGCAGGGAACATTTGCCCAACATGTCACGGCACATCCCCAAGTGCCCAATTATCATGCACTTGAGCTGCATCTTCCAGTTAGCTCGTGTTCTGCATCACACACCGGTGAGGAGACACTTCCTAAGGGTGAAATATCCCTGTCTATCAGAGCATGGAACAGCCTGCAACGGGGACTGTGCTGAGGCTGTACTGTGGCTACCAAGGGCAGAATTTGGCCCTTTGTGCCTTCCTCTGGTTCAGCTTTTCGATACAAAGTGCTTAACCTTCACAACTGAAGTCAACAATCTTCTCCCTCCTTCCCCAGTGCACGATAGAAAATAACCAGAAGTCTGGAAAGATGCTCCAGTCCTTGATCTTTCCTCAGGATTGCTGCCTGTGGATCTCTCCACGGAGTGATGTAAAAGCTTGCTTTAATTATTCAAAAATGCATCTCCTTGAATAGGAAAACTCCCCTACAGCTCAGTCAGCCAGGAACACACCAGTCACTTGCAACCAGCCACACAGAGCGAGGCGGAGGAAAGAGTATTAATCCTTGTATGGTGGTGACATTAAACCTGCAATGAAAGCTCCATCTTTCTATACAGGCACGTGAGACATATTGCAAATCTTTTAAACATGAAATATGTAAATCTGGCTTCTTAAAGCACCAGCAAGCTTTTTAAACCACTCAAGCCAGTAATGAAAGTCCTCACGACACTTTTGACTATTCACTAAAGAAAAACATATTATCCAAGAGCTGGAAAAAAAAGGAGTAGCCAAAGAGATAAGGAAACTGCAGCTTTTGTAAACCTGAACCAGTAAGGATCCACATCAGCTACAGTATTCTCTCTGATCACCATGTACTCTGAAAAACATCTTTTCTAAGCAATGCAAAAGTCCAGATCTTAAAAGGGAAATCTTAGACAGGTCTCTTGCCCTCACAGGACTGAGAAGCACCTTAATTCTTTCCCTGCTACAGCCAGAATATTCAACTTCTGTTAGTCTGCTTTTACCAAAGGCAAGGGATCTGCACTGGCTTATAACATGAGGAAGCTGCTTAATATTGCTGGACTTTTGCAATCAAGATGATAAAAGTAGCCTCTTAAAAAATGCAGTTCTGAAATCTCAGAGAATGAAGCAAAAACGGTGCTTAAAAAGCATGAAAAAAAAATAGACAGTAATTAACTTGTACTCTGATACAGAGCTCAGCGAGTAGAGTATGAAGGATACTAAATATAGCAAATAACCAGCAATTAGTAATTAACCTTTGAGCAGGGTATTAGCTATTCAAATCTTTTAAGACTGCAGAGGGATTTAAACTTGGTTTTCTGCATTCAGGGTAAGTGCTGGACCCTCTGCCCAGCAGACAAAAGAGGGATCACCCAATTGTGCTGCCTCTCTGCATTTCCAATTCCCTTTTCTGAACATGTATTTTACACTGGAAGTCTAATGACAAGTGAAACAGTCAAACTAAAGATTTTTCTTGAAAATGTAAATATTTTGCCTATGTCAAATATTTTTCCCAATGGCTTGGATCATTATTTTGGTTAAGCAAAGCTCCCATTATTTGCACAACCTTACACAACGTGTTGATCTTGCTATGAGCTCCATGAGCTGCAAGCAGCTTGCTAATTAACTACAATTCATTCTGAAAAACAATTAGAACTATAACGAAGGAGCATGTCAGAATCGTGACTAAACTGATCATCAGTCAAACCACATCTAGTAGGGCGAAACACACTGAAAACATCCAAACATCATGTTTTCCTGTAGAACTACTGTTGGATTAATGAAGTAGCAGGGTAACAAAGAATCGCTCAGTTACTTCTTAATTAAAGAGAATACACTGAAGAACATGTGTATGAAGAAAAAATTATTCATGCCTTCTACAGATCCTAAAGATCTTCAAATGCCATGACCTTTCCCAGTTACAGAGGTAAAGACAGCCACCTGATGTTCCCATCAACCCAGACCTAGATGGGTATAGCTGAGCCCAGCCTCTCCGTTGTAAGGCTGCTGTGGATGTTTAGGGTCATTCCTGCCTGGTACAGGTCACATCAGCAAGGTGGACTGCCATCAAACCACACGGACTGTTTTTTATCCAAAATACATGCCCTTGGACATCCACCACTCACCCAGTGCTCAGAATCCTGTGGGACATGGGAACCCTCCCTGTTTAAAGTCTCTTCTCAGTTTTATCAGGTAACTCATCAGGAGCACACTTCTCCAGGCAATTCTCTGTGGTTTGATGTGAAGGAATAAACCCAAGTACTGCCTTTGGTTAGGATGTACCAACTACAGGGTTGCCTTGAACTGCATCGCATTCACCCACTGCCCTGTTTCCTTTGTGTGCTCACTGGAAAGCACTGGGTGTGCTGGTTGAAAATGCTGCTAGCCAGCCCGGTGCAGCTGAAGAGGTGGGATGGTTGAGGGTAATTGACAGAACTGAGTGAATTGCTTCACTGTTGCTCAATAGCTTCCTTTAAATTAAGGATCTCTTCATATGATCAAAACATACACTTACTCATTTGTTTATTTTCTCTTCATTTGAAGGGAACTTAATTCTGAATTCCCAATGTACTTTAGGTATTTATCCTTATGGGAAATGATACTTAACATGCTTCAGTTACCACTTGTCTCTGACTGACTCTTTATTCAGCACGAGTCCAAAAGAGAGGCTCTAGCTTAGAGCCCATGCTGCTTCCAGGCAACACAACACCCAAGATAATTAAACTTCCCAGAACACAGAGGATGCTGGTGCAAAGGTCCCAGTCACACGATCACCTCCTCTGCATCTTCTGCAGACCCCACGCGGTGGGTTCGGAGAGCATGGGCACATCACACAGATTTAAAAGAAATGCTGCAAGTCCTGAAATAACACACTGCTGCTGAACTAAACACGCTGACACACACTACAAAAGCTACTGCAAATTTACCTTTACTGTGGACTAACAGGCCCTGACATCTGCCTTCTAGAAACACAAGCCTGGCTTTACATTCAGGTACCATTACAAATAAGTGCAATTTATTGCATGCAGCTGATGTAACGTGGAGATATTAAAATGAAACATATTTCTCCATTCAGCAGAAAACAAAACAAAGGGGAAGAGCAAAACATTTCAGCCCATCTAGTGGCAAAAGCCAGCCTGCTCTGAATTTAATTTCGGCATGAGGAAGGGTGTCTGAGCAGGGAATCAGGGACTGATGACAAGCTGCTGGCTGCTTAATGTCAGGGTCAATCTCGGCCAGGATTCGCTCTGGAGTTATTGCTGGACACATTCACTGGCATCAGCAGCATTTCTGCCCTAAAGATTTATTTCCTGAAAGTGATGCACCTTTTGTTCCCCATGTGTTGCTCCACCAGCTCTCCCTGGGGAAAATGGCAAGGAGGACAGAAGGCACAGTATGTGATGAGAGCTCAGATGGGGAAAGATGGGACTCTAATGGCAGGGGACCACGGCACTGCTTGGGTGGCACAACACAGCCAGCCATGGTGACATGTGATGGCTTTCCCTGAACTGCAGATTGGAGAGACAAGTGATGATGAGAATCAAAACTGCCATGTGGGAGCAAAACTCCACTTCCAGACTGTGACAGCAGAGACAGCTTTGGATGTTTGCAGGGAATAACTTAACAATGGAAGGGAATCTGAAATAAACCCAAATTTACTATTTTAAAATACTTGCAAGGCACAGTTACATCCAGCTAATGCTTTTTGAAACAACAGGTGACTGGAGCTATAACCAAGCTTCAGAAACAAGTTATTTCCACCTTCATTATTGAATACTGATATTTTCCAATCCTTGAAATCTCCTAATGTTCAGTAGGGCAAAAAAAGCCAAGACCCATGTACTCCTATACTTAATAACACAGGATAGCACTGAATGAATCTGCAGAATTTGCAACAGCTTCTCCCCAAACTCCTGCAAAACGCAGACAGCACTTTCCTCAGAACTGTATTCCCTTTCATTTATAAATAAACACCACATTGTGCATCTGGTACCATTTAATGCACACAGCATCACCGACTGGGTAAAGCCACAGACTTCACTACTCAGAAAGCAGATTCTGTGTAAATAAATGTTTTAGTAAATTACTATGAGCTGCAGGGCTCCGAGCAGCTCCAAATGTAGTGAATCAATACAATGTGCAGCTGTCAACTTAATATATTGGGAGCCATGAGAGAAGATCTGCATCAGTCATACTGCATAAGACAAAAATTCCCTGTATGTAACAGAACTGTACCTGCAATCAATGAGATAGACCTGTGGCTCAGCTACGCTCTTTTTTCTCTGCTTTGGAGAGTATCAAAAGGGACAGAATATTATCCTAGAAAATACAGGAATCTGGGAAGTTTAGGAGCACAGATACACACAAAGCCATTAGACACATGACCTAACGGGCTGCAGAACTGCAAGGGGCCACTGCAATGTTTACCATTTCTTTACATCACTGGAGTTCTCTATTAAAAGCACAAATTTAAACTGTCATCCTAACACCCATGCCACCTATAGGTGATGAGATAACCCCCTCAGCAGGGCAAAACCTGCACCTTTTGGTTGCTTCCTCAGTTCTTGCTCTTTGCACAATACAACCAGAGCGAGAACGATGAACAAACAACCCAGGGCAGTGCTGCTGGATTAAAGCTTCTCCCATCCTATGGGATTATGTCCCAGCATCCTAAAAGATTGCATTAGGAAGGAAAGTAAATTCAGTGCTTTGATAGCATGTAATCATCCTGCCGGAGGGGCAGGGTTCAGGATGGCGTTCGGGGAATGGCATTGCAAATGGAAAGCCTGCTGGCAGGACAACTCCTACGGATTAAAAAGAGCTCAAGATGTGGCCCACAACAGCAATATGACATAAAAACCTCAAGTGAATCAGGACATTTTATTCACATGTTTGAAACAGTATCCCTGCACTGTTAAGCCCACTATCTGACATGCTAGATGGAAGTTAATGGATAGACTGAAACCAGCAGTTCACATGGGAATATGTTCACAAGCCATCCAGATCAAGATTCAGGCTCTTACACAGCATATGTATATTAACAATGGATTAATTCAACCATCTAACTCTCCATGTTGTTGGAAATAAAACTGAAATCAGGTTCATGCAGGTTTAAATGTTCTTGCTCCACCCCATGTTGCAAGAGTAGTTTGTCAAGATTCATTTGAAATATCCCTAACTTTGGGCTCAAACTCTACTAAACATTTTGATTTTGAAGATTCTGACTAAAACCTACATAAGTAATGTATATCACACACATGAGGAAGCTCCATCACTTCATGTTACAGATGTTGTAACCTGGGAAGATTATGGAGGAGGACCTGGTTTCTGCTCTGTGTGCCATTAGAATTTTTATTAAGGAGTAAACCAGAAAATATCTCCAGAAAAAACAGCTTAGGGAAAAAAAACCAAACAAACAAAAGCCAGAAAAAAAGTGATATAAGGTCAAACAAAAAAAGAACAAAGACAGATGTAGCTATTGCAGCACTTGATCAGGGAATTAACATCCCACCAAGTGCAGTAGCCACACGGTGATGGATGTGATCTCTGTCAAACATCTCTGATGGTGGCTAATTCCTCTCCTCCGAAAAGGGTTTGGGCAAAGTCTCAGAGCCAGCCTCTCACCTCTGCTGAGGCTGAACAAAGCCTTCTAGAGAAAATACAGGTGTTTAAACGTCTCTGCTGTGGATCTACTCCAAGCTACCAGCTGCACAGCTCTATGCCAGTGCTGAGAGAGGGCAAAAGGTTTTATTCAGAGTTTTTACTTGCATTTTGCACAGGTATAAACAGAAGCAGAAAGCATGAAACAGCAGAATATGAAGCCCATGGGTCTTGCTAAAAGGAAGGAAAAATCACCTTGACAAATCTCAGTGACCTATTACAATGCAGAAGTAATTAAATCCCAGATAATGGCAGACCTTGATTGGTAACAGGCACACAAAGACCCAACAAAACAGATGTGTCAGCTTCCTGCCCAAGGTACCAAACCTGCCTCGCAGCACCACGGGATCCTGCATCAGCCAGCCCCGACTGCAACGCCAGCAGCTCCTGTCTAACCCCAAAGGAAGGAACAAAACCCATCTGAGATACAAGAATCTTAAGACCCGACGGTGCAATCAGAGCAGCATCTCTGGAGATCACACAGCAACTCTGCCGTGACTGCCCAGAGGGTAGCACAGGGCAGGTGACACACCTCACAAAAGGAACAGGACGTGCAGAGCAGAGGGAAGCGAGCGGCTGATGTGTGGAGAGGTTGTTATCAAGGGCCTCCTGCCACAGAACAAGTCTTGCTGTTGAAGACATGTATGAGACAACATCTCACCTTCAGGGCTCAGCTGTTATCTTTGGCATGGTGCTAAACGTTTCCATTATAAACCAGCAGTAGTAGCAGAGGTAATATTGGTATTAAATCAAAAGGCAAGCAGAGAGGAGGAGCAGAAGTGTTTCCAGCACTGCATGAAATCTTCTCAGAACGGTTAGCACAAGGTCTAGGCTACAGATACTGCTATGTATATGCACTTCTGGCTCAAAAAAAAGCAAAGGCCCTCCTAAACATCAAAGAAACTCAGGCCATGGGACATTATTGTAACAAACTCACCCATTTGCAAACTTCGTGGCAAGTACCTGTTAAAAGCACACATCCCACAGGCATCCTTCAACCTCATACAAGGGATTTAATGGAGGGTAACCAAGTGAGGGCATTTGAAGACAGGTGTCTCTCGGGGTAAATGTAAAGAAAAAGGGAGAGCTTCACCAACAGAGATGGTCCAAGGCTGGCTCTGAGCCCTCTCTTCCTTCTCATGTTTGAAAATTTGACCCGGAGGCTGAAGTCAGTGTCACCAGTCTTCAAGTTGTTTCTGTAAAGCCACTGATCAAACTTAGGGAAAAACCAGAGTTTCAAAGCTCTTCTCCAGAGCAAGCATTCGCTTTGCAGAGGGTGGTAAGAGTTATCTGAAAAGCTGCTATCAGCTACTTCATTGCCAGATAATTTGTTATGCTGTTTCTCCAGGGACTGATGACTTTCTGTGTGAGCTGGTGGAGCCCAGGGCTGTCCATGCCTTCCAGGTGACCCCAGGCTCTGACTGGAGTCCTGAACAAACCAACCCTGCAAACGGCACTGGTTGCCCAGCCAGAACTAGAACCAAGTGTTCCTAATATAGAAGGTTCAGGCAGCTCTTACAGCTTCTATACCTGAATGTGCTCAGGTCCAGTCCAGCTACAGCTGCTCTTCCCATGCCTTGCCCCTTCCACCCTGGGTATTTTCCACGCAGTTGGGACTGGCCAAATGGCTGCCTGCATTGTGCAGCAGCAGCTTTAACACCTTGAATCTTTATACTGCAGTAAGATGAGTTGTTTGAAAGCCTTCATAAAATTGTAAGCAGATAATTCAGACATTTTAATGAGAAGAGAAGGCTTTATTGTGACGTGACTGACAGTCTCCGTGAAGGGTATTTACAGTCTGACTCTTCTTACTAAAAACACCATGACAGGTAGAACTTGATGTGGATGTATAATGGGGAGACGATGGGATATTATGACAAAAAGAGCTCATTAAACAGTTCACTTTTTTAGAACAGTTAATTTCACATACAGAACTACAATTTCTAAGTGGAGCGTGTACCACTTAACACAAGCTCTTTGGGGTAAGCTTTGCTTTCTTTGTCTGGCTTGATGTTTACTCTCTGTGAACAGAGAATAGGAGGTTTGGTTTAAGTAAGGAGCAGAGACAAAATAAGAATGAATACTAGAAGCCTGAGTTGATACAGAGGAAAGAAGAGATATGAGGAGGGAACTGGATACATGAAAAGTGTGTTTCTGGAGCTGCACGCCCAGCAGAGGCAATCTACAAAAGAGTAGGATTTGCTGGGAAGAGAAGCAGCAAAGAGACGGGGAAATACAAAAAATATATTGAGTAAGCAAAGTTTTCATCCCAGTGTCAGAGAAGTGACTTGGCAACCAGCCACCACTCATAAATGAGTTCAGTGAGTTCGTTCAAACTCTGAGATCCAAGGCTCATTCCTTTCCGCCTCATTTGCATCGTGTTTACATTACTTGATACCAGAGATCATGAGGAATCACGCTGTAAAGCACTTTGACACCTTCTGACAAATGGCCTTGCACAACAGCACAGTGTTGTGCAAGTTCACTGGCTACCCTGATGCACAATGTTGAATATTTCTGCTTTATGGCACTACCAGGAAGATGCTTCCTCCCTCCAGCCACAATGGGACCCCGTACACCCAGACACATATTTGCCCAACAGTTCTGGTTTCTTAGAAAGTTGTATATTACTGAAAATCGGTATGAATTATACTTCCCAGTTTCAAAGCAGCCTTTGAAAAAGGGATTCTGGCTTCTAGCTTTTACACTGTAGATCTCACCCAGCCTAAGCCTAGCTATTTAGAAGTTATAAGTCATTTAAATTTCCTCTGCAACAATGTCCAGATGTACAGTTATTTCCAGCTGAGAGGGACACCTCACACAGGAGGAATTTCCCCCTGAAGCAGCTACTTCTCTCCACTGGCTACAGAGGATCAAGGGCACCCAGATGAGCACTTCAGTATCGCTCACTTTATGTGCAGAGACTAGAGATAACTTGTCTGGGAACACAGCAGAGGAAAACAATCTTAAGATGGAAAATCGATCTCTGCCCAGGGAATGTGGGCAATTCAGTCTGAACTCAAGGAAAACATGCTGCTTTTTATTAAGTGTTGCACTTATTGCTGGGAAAGAGAATTCATGGTACCTGAAACCTATTAGGAGCTACAAAAAGTTTCTCCCTTATCTCATCCATTATGAAATTACTGAAAGCAAGATCTCCTAATAAAGGAAGTGTCCTTATGTGTTTAAACCAGGTAGATGAGCTAGATTATTTGCCCTCAGATTGAATTTTAGAGGTTTATATAATAATGACAGCTATAAATTGAAAAAAAAATTATGGCAAGTGTCTCAATGACAGAGAGTCTCCCATGTGGAAGGGCGAGCAATAAATCAGATGGGCAGTGGAATATTAAATTGCTAATTTCAAGAGCTATTGCTGCTTTATTTTTCCTTTTAATACATACTACTGTAAAAAGGTGAGAGAAAAACTCAGCTACCTATTTCTTCCTCTTCTCTTTTTTTTTCTTTTTCTTCATAAATTAAGCTACATAACTTGTTTGGACAAAAAGCTCCATGCTTTAAACGTAACTATGAAATAGAAAAAAAACCTCAAACAACCACAAAAGTGCAACTGGCTTTATGGAGATGAAAGATTAAATCTATTTGATGATTACAGAGTAGGTTCCATATGCCCTGTATCTCAGTCATGCTCTTTACCAGGACAGTCTAATACCAAAGTGTCTGCAGACATGACTGCAAGTGATGACCTAAATTACACACTATACCCAGAGCAAATCTGAAACATCACTGAAGGAATAATAAAAAAGTTGTTGAAAATGTACAGCAGAAAAATTGTAACTATATGAGAAATGAGTGAAAAATCTACAGCTACTCCGTGCCCACAAATAACTTCATTAGTTATGCAACATGAGTTATTTAACTAGATTTTCCCAGGCAACACAACGAAGCCTCCCTCCTCCTAGTGGCTTATCATGAAATATTTATGGCAAGTTCTGTTTGTTTGTGCAAACCACGGCAGTCTCACGGTGCAGGCCCCCATCCAGCCCCTCCCCAGCATTTAGAGTATTATTTGTCATCTCGGTCTCTGTGCTAACCCAGGTAGCCACAGTTCATGCATTAACACACAGAAGACTCAATGTCAACTCTTACCCACAGATAACACATTTAGAACTGGTGGCTTTCAAAAGAATGAGACAGAATGGAGATTTAAGTCATGAATGAGATGGATCTAAGGGATGTTACAATCCTGGTTAATCTGAACCAACCCAACCAACACAGCCCACAGATGATACAACTCACAACACGAGGAATGCACCCAAACTTACACACAATGATGACAGTCACAGAAGCTAAGAAGCACACCTTCATTACTGCATGTAATTAGGGAGGATACTTACACTTACAGGTTGACTTTTTGGCACATCGTAAACACCTTCCTTCTTTTGGCTGGTGGGAACCTGCAACAGCAAATGAAAGCGTGGGTCATTGCCCGAGCAGGTCTGGTGGAAAATGGACATCAGCCACTGATATTCACGTGCAGGGCAGTCATTTAGTACTAATGAAATCAAAGATGGTTTCCCTTTTCAGCAAAGCAGCACCATTAACGGTGAAGACAGGGAAGAAGTAAGACATCTATCTGAATTTTTTAAACACTAAAGCCCAGTACTGTTCAGAAACAAGACTTTAATTCTCAGTTAATTTTGGTTGTATTAAGTCCAGGTGCACGTGGATCTCCCTTCTACTTAAACAGTCTTTTTTCCATTTTACTCAGGGGTTAGGAGCTGTACATGGAAGTCAGGATCAGGTCACTATGTCATCCTCCACAGCAGAGATCCGGAGTACAGCTACTGCTCTAAGGGAAAGAGATGTTTGGCCTATGGCACAGATTTCCTCCTTCCAATTCATTTAATCATCTAAGTCAAGTGAAGTCATAACTTGCACCATGGCAGTGACGGGGCCCTGCGGCTGCTCTGCGTGATGTTTGGTTACAATGCTGCAGTTTTACCACGGAATTACCAGTCTGCCAGAGGCTGACACAGCCAGGGAGCTGCAGTCCACGGCCTGGCATGGACAGGGGATGATGCACTTAAACCTCGGGCAAGTCTTCACTGGAGCCAACAGTCACAATTTACACCTTGGGCATGTATAACTTGCTCATGTTAGTCCAGTTGCTTTGTAATACTGGGCTGGACTTGCCTAGGGACTGTTGATTTGCACAGTTACTGATTTGTGATTATATTTCTTTTCCTTGCAAGAAGCACTGAACATCTATTGCAAATGACACAAGCAGAGAACAGTCAAAACATGCCCTGAAGTGGCACAAATTATCTAAGTACATCAGTGCTACTTTTCCACTGAACAAGGACATCCAGCATAAGATTAAGTTACATTTCAGATATTAAGGAAACCTCACAGGCCAATAGGAGAAATAATATTGCAGATGACAAAATTATTAACTTTTTGTTTTCTAAGACAATAAATATCTCTGATTTCTGATGTTAGAGTAGGACTGGTTTAGGGGAAACTGAATTAGGAGGTGCTGTCATTCTTTATTCTGCACAATATATTAAAAACTCTCTCCACTGTTCAAACGTTCTCTTGCCCATGTTTAAATGTCAAAGTTTTCATAGGAAATCTCACATCTTTAACGGTGCACACTGCAGAAGTTTGTCAAGAGCGTGAGCACAGAACCCTTACAGAAACTGAGCAAGGTTTTGAAAAGATCTTTTCTATTCCTATCCTGGGAATGACTTGCTTGCCTTGGTTTTCTCGTGACCACTTCCACTAAAACCACCTATCACATTAGCTATGTGAAACTGGTAACAGTGGAACAATTCTATTTCGTGGAAATAGCAGTCTGTGAAGAGAGTGAGCTTTCAGTGACAGTGTAAGAGCAGAAACCAAGAATGGCCTATTTAGGAAGTCACCGTAAAGCTTACTCTTCATAAAAAGAGGGCAAATGTGGGAAGATAAACTATTTATAAACTAACTATCATCAGGGTGTATTCAGCTTCTCTCTCTGCTAAATTTCCCCTTCAGTAATTCTCCTCTTCTTCATTCTAACTTTTCCATGAAGTCATCCCAATTTGCAGACTACTATCCACAGTGTTTCCCTGCACTACTGATTCCCTGCTTTTTTTTCACTTCAGCTTATATGTAGAGAAAATCTCCTGTAGAGAAAATCTCCTGACTTCTATCAGACAGAGAAACTTTTCTGACAGACGTTTTTCTCTCCCAACTTGATATCGCCCGTCCTCTTGTGATAATACATGGCAAGTAAAAACAACGCTTTTTTGCATCACTACTTAGACTGGGGGTCTGCAAGGGACTTCTCCTGTTTTTTTTCTTTGATTAGCAGTACCAGCAACAAGGTACTATTGCTGCTGACAGCTCTGTCTCCGTGACAGGCTGTGAACCATTTTGATGTACTTGCATCTTACCAACCACAACTGAGAAAGCCCCATCTCAGATTGTCAACTCGTGACAGAGCAGAACTTGCCTCTCTGTGGAGCCCAGTGCTGCTACACACACAATCCAAACCCAGCTCACAAAACCCATCCCCACCTCTCCCATAGAGCCGGCAGGAAAAGAGATGCTGTTAAGAGCTGTGACACTAGGTGAGGGGGTTGATGCATGCTCAGCGATCAAGTCCTTGCCTAACTAACACGTTAGAGCAATTCACACAGACAATATTAAAAGAGCAGACAGACACAGACAGTCTTTGGGGTAATGCATCAAAGAAAGGTGACAGACAGAGAAAGAATGCTTAAAAAGAAAATTTTGACCTCTACTATGTTAAAAAGAAATAACAATTGTCGCTTTCTGCACATATCTTCCATCTCCAGTTACCCAGTGGGCAGGAATCTTTTCCACCAAGGGAGGAGAGAATTTTTTTGCATACCAGCTCTTGGTTGAGCAACCAGAGCAGCACCAGATGAAAGATTTGGTGAGGCTGAAGCACGGATGCCTGACATTAGGGAGCAGATGCTTGTTTACCAAAGCGTAGTATGGGGAAAGCTTTGTAGTAAATAACAGAAGCTGACAGCACTTGGCATAAACTACCCCCTGCCCCCACCAAAAATACCAAACCCCAAACCAAACAATCTAAAAAAAGACAAAAGAGGATTTTATCTAATTTAATTTCTAATAGTAGCCTGGATGGTTCTGAGATCATCAAGATCTTGAAAGTGAACCAATTTTGCCAGCAATCCTGAGCTGTGGGAACCTAGCTCAGGTCTACCTCAAAAATCCTTTTCCTATTAGCAGATCCACCACACGTACAGCCAGATGAAATTTTAATCACTGTTTCAATCTCCTTCCCCTCCAGACTAAACTATTTCCTCGAATCACAATTTTCTTACATCATGCAGAAAGTTCTGCCCATCTTCTGATTTGCCTCTAGTATGGGATACAAAATGAATCCCATTACATTTTAATAAACCCCATCCTGATCCCTTGAGGGTAAACTGAAGAACAAAAGATTATTTGATATTGTTTTCAATGCAATTGTTTTGTCGGTGTGAAGAATGCAAGCTCGGGCTCTAACATAACACAGGCACTCTGAAAATTCTTTTCCCCAGTCTGGGGGATATCCACTGAGAGCTCTTAGGTTTTGCTCAGTTATTTCCTTGGTTAGCCAGGAAGAAGAGTAATACCATCAAAATGTCTTTTTAAGAATTTCTTGGATGGTCTGCCCTTCATGAGATTTCAGCATCTGGTTCTTAGGTGTGCAAAGGTTCAAAGAATTAAGAGGAAAAAATAAGAATGCACTATTTATCACTTTATACGGCGTACTCGAAAGTTTAGACCCTTCATAATTTGACAAAGTTAATCAAATTTGCAGAAGCTGAAATGACAAACAGAAAAATCACACTGAAACCAGGCAGATTATCCAAGTCATGTCACCAGAATGAAATGCCAGACGATTTTTGTGATGAATGAGAACTACTAAAAGCGAACTCTATATGAAATGCACTCCGGGAAATGCTCGCAGTCGTTGCAATGAAAACACCGAAGGTAGCGATTTGATACCTGATAAATGTTTTCCTCCGTTTCAGGCTCACGGATTGGCTCGTGTCCAGCCTCAAACACAATGTACTATTACACCAGCCGCCAGAGAGGAAAAGTCAAAGATGAAACAGAAGGGAAAAAGGCGATTTGGAATTCCACGTAAAAACACAGGCAGGCATTAAAGAAACAAGTTCAAAGTACAGGCTGGCAGCAGGACAACGGGGTTGTTGGAAAGTGCAGAGTAAGGTTGTTTCATATTTCATAAACTGGCAATGAATAGACCTAAATCTCCTCTAATGATCATTAGAGCAACTTCCTAATTCTTGCTCACTGGGGAGACCGCCTGTGGCCCAATATTAATTTTCTGAAGTCAACGTGAATTTTGCCTCTTTTACATAATGGCAATTATTTCCACATATATTTATTAACTATGGATAAAAAAGCTAAGCCCAAACTGGGAGAACAGGCTCGGGCTGATGAATCAAGGCCACGTGGCAAAAGGCTGCGACAATACTTCATTTTCAGGTTCTTGCATTATTGTGAAGAGCACAAAGTAAAACCCCTGAGATTATAAAAGGTGAATAGTAATTTAGGGCATCCTAATTCTTATCATCTTTCTTGTTGCACCTTAGGCACTGTTCAGTATTCACTAATGGTTGAATCACTTTCTTTTGGCATGCCTCCCACTGACATGCCTAAGTGGAAAAACACAAAATCTCCAGGAAAAAAAAAAAAAGGAAACCATCATATATTTTGTTCAGCACAAAAACACGAGAATGAAATTACATCTTTTTCTTCTTCACACTCAGTAGGGTACGGAACATGAATATATTGACATATTTCTGTTAATCATCTTTGCTCCCAGACATTTTTCTTGGATAAAACAAGACTTCGATTTCAGAGCTATTATTAAATCATAGCCCAGTCGCCAACAAGGGAGGGAGTGTCTTTGTACCTTCCAAATATTCACCCTCTGAATTAAATTCTGGCCCCATTGAAGACAAAACAGAATGGCAATTTATTATACTAGCAGAACAACATGGCACTTTCTTTATTCTCAAAGTAAGTCTGTATTCAGTTAGATTTTGTGTTCAAACACGGTGACAATCTCATTTGGTAACTTAAAATCCAGACTCGCAAGCCACATTTCAGGAAATATTTGCAACATATTTAATCTAGTATATCTATACTCCAACTGAAATATTCTACTCTATACAGATTCATTGTGCTACTACTTACAGCTTAATCTCTAAATATGCTACTTTGGGTAAAGACCTTACAAGTTTCTCAGAAGACCTAGCTCAGTAAATTTCAAAACATCGTGTTAGAAGTTTTGGCTATTTGAAGGTAACATACATCTAGCCATTTCTGAAACTCCACGGCCATATAGCTTCAGAAATTACCTGGTATACAGGATCTTCTACATCTTCTTCCAAAATTGTCTACAGCAAAGTAAGAGGACAGGCAGTAAAAGCAAAGAACATAAACAGTAGAGATAAAAGAACTGCATTCAGAAATTAAAGGACAGCAAAGAAATCAGCAAAATGGGCAGGTAAGTGTATAGTTTTCTTTCTTTAGTATACAGATAAAGTCACAGTATTGCACCAAGTAACTTTATTCAAGTTTCATCTGCGTTTAACAATCTGCACCTTATTTGACTCGATTCAAAGACACACATTTAGAAGTATATCCCATCTTCCCTAAAGTAATAAACACTGTTAAAAAAACCTGGCTTGCAACACACTGACCTTCATTAACGTTTTCCTTATGAATTAGAAGAAACACTATGCAGGAAATGAACAGATCATTTCCCGTTGCTAAACACGATCCTCATATCCCAAGTGATAACCTTCATCACTCTTTAATCCTACTTCTGGTGGCTGTGAGGTTCGTATCTGTCCAGTTGAAGCTAGCACCGTTCAAACCCATTGCTGTTAAGAAATGCTCAGGATGCTCAGTGCCTCTTTGGAGCAACTTTGGGGGATACTTCAAACCATACTTTTCTTGGCAGTAGTCTAAGCTTATGCGTGTACCTGGTATACCGCTTGTTCACACTGTTTGTCCTTTTGTGCCTTTTTTTCCATTTCTTCCCTTTGTTTCAGTTCGTAGATGAGCTGAAACAGGTCTCGCAAGTCCAGAATGACAGGTTCAGCCTAGGGAAGTGAAAACAGGGAGGAGAGTTTTTACATGGGAAAATATATACCTCTCATATCCCATCCTGCTCATAGAGCAGCTACAACTGCAGAGAACTTTATCATAGAGAACTAATTTCTACCTTAGCATCCAGGCTCGGGATAATATCTATTGAACTAACTGCATTTGCAAATTAATGATCATTACAATTAAGAATATAAAAGGCATTAGAATATAAAAGGCATATATATGAATTTAAAAGAATATTAATTAGCAGCTTCTCATACAATGGAATTATAGCAGACTATATAAAAAGGAGCTTTTTGGTATCAATCACTTTCTGTTTAAATGAGTATGAGAATATAAACAAGCTTATCCATATCCAGTCTAGTTTAGTTAGGAAGGAAAACAGTAATTATTAAAAATACATCATAAAAAGTCAGAAGTAGTGAAAGACATTCCCTTTTTCCCAAGCTGGTTTCATTAATTTGCTACTTGAGAACATCTAAGCAGACACTTGTGACAAATTTAGCACAATCACAAACAATACAAGACTGGCCTCTTGAACAGCTCCTTATGAACCCAGCTTTTTCTGTTGAGTTCCACTCTAGAAAATGACAGTGATTTGCTACTTACTGCCTGGGCTGTTTTTATTGCCACAAATCTATGATTCCCCTCCTTTCCACATACGTATCCAAACGCTCGATGGTCTGTGATATCCTTTGCAATGTATGAAATTTCATGAACTGCATGGTGGTGCTGTAGTAGCTATTAAAAAGAAAGACAGTGAGAAATACCCATCAAAATGGTCCATTAAAAAGCAGTTAAATTTCTCCTTCATCAATGCCTTACCTGGATCCCAATACACCTATGGAATTAAAACAAGTAAACATAATGTGGTATCAAAATCAATTAACATTTGAACTCTTTAAGCCTATTGTCTTTTCAAAATCTAGCCAGATCTGACTTGCTTTAGTAATTGGACTGAAGGTTTCAATTGAAAATGGTTCTTGGTATGTTTTGGTGAGATGTAATTCCACAGAAGACACCACGTTAACTAGTTACTACCTACATGGGATACAGTCAGTACTTGTAGGAATAGAGAAGCAGCAGCAGCTACCTGTAGCTTTATCCAGGGTGACTCTGGTGTGCAGGGGCTGCAGAGCATCTCTAAGATTTGCTTTATCTCTGCAACACTGAGCATCAGCCAGCAAGCAATATTTCATTCAAAGCAGTAACAGAACTCCAAACATTTATTTTCCCCAGAAAATTAATGGAAATGCAATTATTCAACTTGAAATAAATGCTAAAAGCAAAAGTTCTCATTTCAGTTAGAATCCCACTTTGGTTAAGTGGAATAATAAGAAGATTCAATTTTGTTTCAACTGAATGAGTACAACTTTCCCCAGAGCCAGGACATGAAGCTGAGACTCCTATAAGCACATCTTTGAGTGCCAGAACCTTTCTTGCTTCTGCCCAAGCAGTATTTTATTAACAAAGCAATTCTTAAGCATTTCGACTTAGAATAATGTCCTTGAAAAGTATATCTAAAACAATCTGTTAGTTTGAATTTCTACCTTCTGATATATTGACCTGCTCATCTATCATCTAGGGATAATGCTATTTCTGAGAGCAGACAAAGCCTCAGAAAGAATTCTTTTGAGGTCCAGATTCCTGCTGGTTTTGAGAAAAGCACATTTTGAAAATCAGCGTGGTACCCAGGCAATCTCTAAACAATCAGTTATTTTTAGAGTTTAAAAAAAGCTCAGTGTGTTAAAATTCAAAACCAAAGAGTGTGTGTAGAAATGAAAAAAGGCTGAGCATGTGCAGGGCAAGCGACAAGAGGTGAGACTCCTGGAGTACATGGCTGGAAATTCAAAAGGAGAGGCAGCATGAAAGAGACAGATGAGTACTTATAAAACAAAAGACTGCACGTTTCATTTTCATTTTGCAGTAAATGACTCCTAACTTCCCAAGATCAAGATTATTCGCCTGCAGAAAAATGGAAGCGTTGCCATTGACTTCAGGCTGAGCGTGGCTAAGCTGAAGGTGCACTTCAAACTCTCCCAATGTGTTATGTATTCAAAATTAATGATGGGATCTTACTTAGATAATACAGGGATATTGATTTATAAGGTTTCTCTGAAAACCAAGTTGGATGCTATCTGTTAGCATGAGATTAAACATTCCCATCTCTCTATTCTGCATATGACAGGGAACATTATCACTGGCACCTATTAAATCAAAGTTCTTTGACATTGCTTTATTGATTGTGAGACAGCGTTCTTTACTGGAATTAAAATGTGATCAGATTTCTTCCTCGTGGAATCAAATTTGAAGATCATTCTACCATGGAAAAGTATCACCCACAACGTAAGACAGCAGATGGAAACACTCCAATTTATTTGGGAACCCTCATTAACCGTTCGAAAATCATTACATTTTTAATGGTTATGATATTTTACATACTGTTTCAGTAAAGTACAAATTAAGTAAAGGTGACTGCTACGTTATCCTCTGACATATTCTACTGTATGGAGAGTTTTTCATTTGTTTGAGGGATACTGAGTTGGAACACACTCATGAAATGCCACGTTGCACACACCTGGACTCAAATACAGACACAAACGCTCCCTCAAACCTGCATTTCCACAGCCCTCAGTTCACCTCATGTGTCCTTCCTACATATTCCAACACTCTGTTGTAAATATTTATTAATGAATGCCCGAGCCTTTGCTCTTGCAAAGCAGAAATTAGATCTACCACCATAAAAGGCCAGATCAGAACTACATCCTTTGAATCTTTAAGGCTGCAGCCTGCCCAGCACCCCAGAGCCCCTCAGAGCAGCGAGACCTGCACTAGTGTAAAGGACAACAGGATAGACAGGACGAGGAGAAACAGCATCTCATCAACCACCCAACAGAGCCCCACAATCCAGACTGGCTATAAAGAGATGCTCTTTGCATGTTCTGATTAGATTTGCTTCTGGTGCATTTGAACAGATTAGTCTGTCCCGTAAAATGAGACCAACCTATAGGAACATCATCTTTACCCCTCCGCTGGTAAGTGCTTATGTTACCCCCTCAAGACTTGATATGAACGGTCCTGAAAGGAAATGAAACAAAAGCCACACAAAATTGCTTATAACAGAGCTGCTGGTCAGCACTCGACAGTTAATATTCTCCAGCTGATCTGCCCCTCTTTCTCCCCAGCCACTTTTTATTTGGTTTGATTTTTAATACCTTCAAGGTTTTACCATGACTTAATCCTATCTCCAGTGGGTCAGAAGCACATAAAAGAATTATTTCATAACTCAGGGATGTTTACGACACCCCCATATGCCCATGCTGATGGATTCCATCACATGGGACTTGATATTTTTACTGTGTCTTTGCTGAGCACTGCTACGAGCCATTTACCAATTCGTAAGTGAGGTATCAAATTGTTTTGGAGGGCTGCAGTACGACAGAACAAATTATAAAGAAGACTTAATTTATATTATGGTTCAATACAGTCAATTAAATATTGCACAGATTAGAAAGTAATTTAACATTTAAGCTTCAGTTGTTAAACAATTCCACTGTACATAGTGTCCAAATTATTTTAGGTCTCCTGGGACTTTAGTCACTGTTGCAAACTTTGAGGATTTGAAATGGAAGCACAGAAAAAGTCTCAGAGTGGGTGACTAAGACATTCTTATGGTGCAGTCCTTCTCTTTAGGCTAAAGATGATGTCATTATTGTATTTCATTCATACACTAAGTTTAACACCAGGAAAAAACTTAAAGAAGTTCAAAATACCCACCCCCACCAGGGCTGCTGTCATCGCCTGAAGTCCACTCCAGTTCCTCCCACTAGCCATTACTGTCCTGTCTTTTCTCCATTCTGTCCCCTGCTTCTCCTCTTCCCCCAGGTTGCTCCCTGTACCTCACACTGAATTGATTTAGCTGCCTCTGAGATCTGTAGCATTTCTAATTTCCCTCCGGCTGCTTGGCACCTATCATAAATTTTTTCACCCCTTATCCTCATCTTGCCCCTTTATTTCCATGCTGCAGCCTCCAGTGCCACTAAATCAATTAAGCCAATCAATTAAGTACTTGGAGGGTCCAGCAATCATGTCAAATACGTGAGTTAGATGGCATGAGAAAGTCACTGCTTTACTATCGCTATTTCTCTTTTAATGAGGTTGTCTATTTAGTGGAGCCTGGGGCACAATGTTAAGAGCCACAACAAAAAAATATCCTGCAAGCTGCAAAGCCTCCTATAAAAGCTGCCCCGCCAGCAGAAGCTTGTACCACACGATATTATATTCATAAGGACAAGTTTCACAGGGATTTCAGCTGCACAGCCTTTCACCTTGAACGACTCCACGGTGAGGCTGTTTTCAGCTGGGTGCTATCACTGACAGCTCTGCTGTTACCATTTCCACGCCAGCAGCACTGGGATGTGGGTGACAGGAGCAGCCATGAAACACGGGGCCAAGAGGGTCACTTCTGATCACTAAAGAGCACAGACTGAGCATCCTACCATGGTGTGAGAACTGAACCCTTCCACTGAAGGAGGCTGAACTCTACCACCAATCTGCTACACAGCCAACATCTTCAGGTCCAGCCCTGAATCTTTCTGACCCAAAGCCACTCATGGGCTTTGGGCTGAGCAATAGGTTATGAACTTTGCATCTAAAAAAATGAAAAAAAAATAAAAATCAAGAATAGGAGCAGAAGAGGCTGGAGTGTCCTCTGAGCCTGAAGGGACCTCTCAGATGGCAGCCTTTAAGCATGTCTTCAGAACGATAAGAAAATAAATCTGTCTAATCCCTGTGCTTCTTCCAGACACACTGATTTTGCAGACAATAACCTCAAGAAAGACTTTTCCGAGTGCCAACTTCTAAAAGGCGTTTCAGTGCACAAGCTTTGCAATAAAAACACTTGGCACATAAAGCACACTTGCTGATTATATGCAGATCAAAGCTGGGTCTACGTATCACAGAGAGGCACAGAAAATATGGTGCTGATAAAGAAAAGAACTGGGACAGATTTAGCCTCAGTCATCACAGATTCAGTCACTCCAGGGGGTCAGCAGTCTGGCTGTGACACAGCAAAGCACCCAAAAGACATGTAAATTTACTTTTCTTTTAATAACAATAATAGTAATAAACTCTTAGGAGCCATTCTCTTCCTGCAACTGAGAAGAGTGAAGCAAAAAAAAAAAAGATGCTGTGACTTCCCAAGCTTAGACGGCAACGTGCAGCTGAGTCAGGAAGGATGAAAGCCAGGGAGTGTAATCATACGTGGAGGGATAAGCATGTCTTCAAGTGAAGAGCTTGCTGAAGCTCAACCTGTACACTCCACTTTGCCCTATATAACAGCAAGCACTTAGTGAAAGGACCTTGAGTAGGTGCCTGTTCAGCTGGACTCAGGCAGAAAGCTTCAAAGGATGCTTCAGCCTCAACTAAACTGAATTAGTCCTTACCCCTTCCTTTGCTTGATGAATAAAAGTATCCTGCTACTGCCTGTATCTCATCTGGTGAGTAAGAGTGGCAAATTCTCAAGGCAATCAGGAGTGGGTTGGAATGTCCTTCAGAGGTTATCTAGTCTACCCCGTGCACTGAGCAGGGACATCTTGGGAGACACACAATGTTCTGTGCATCAGGGACACACAGGAGAGCTCTCCCCCAGTCTAGAGCTGTCCTCACCCAACATCCCCAGCATACACTGGGGGTCAATTAAGTTAGAGGGACTTGACTTTGCCAGCACAGCCGTCTAATTGTGATGAATGGATCCACGATATTGAGCTCGCTGGATGTTCCAAGAACCTAATTTGTGAAAGAGAACACCACTGAGGTAATAAACTTTGGGCTGGCTCTCATAATTTGTAATAATGTCTGACAAAGACCAGATAGGAATTTAGTTACTGTTATTGTCTCAGGAAGCAAATGCTAAGTTGTTCATGCAGAAGATCCATTTATTTGATATATGAATTTGGGGAGGAACAAAACAAAACTGTAACGCATACATGGCCAATTTGGTACATTCACTTCAAAGGCTTTTCATTTTTTTATTGTACCAGGAGTGAAAGCAGCTAGCTAAATCTAAAACCCCTGTAGAATTACTATTAATCTCAAGCGATGTTTTAAATATGTCCTTGCAAATATTGTTCCAGGACAAAGAAAAATCCTAAAGGGCAAGGAGCTGTTTTCATAGACCTTTGGAAAAACAAATGTGCTACACTAAAGCTGTGATGCTGGACCTCCCTCGAGTTTCATACTATTTTCTTACTGTTTCTGCATTGGACACAGTCATTGCTTTATCAGGATGGTTAAACAAAGAAGGATATGCACAGCAACACCAAGAAGCATGGCTCAACCACATCTGCTTTTCTCTCTCCCTGCCTTGCTTTTCTGTCCTGGCAGTGGGTGCCACACAGGGTTTGTCTTCCAGAAGAGCTGTCAGGCAGAGCTGTCCTCACCCTTTACTTAAATGCACTCAGCAGAGCCTTTCATAGCTTTGATGCAAGGATGCTGCCTTGTTTTCTACTACTTATTCCTTTTGTTGACCCCTACTTGTCACAACTTCTGTGCACAGCACGTTTTCTGCTGCTCTTCTCTTAATCAAAACTGAACTTCCTCATTACTTCATTCTCAGCACCACTCAGCACTAAGCCTTACACATGTACAGATTACATTCTCATGTGATGTAGCCTTTAAAATACTTCCCAATTCCTGTATCGTTCACAGGAGAGCATTTGGCTAATTAAAGATCCCATAAGGCTATAAAACCATCTACAAACCAACTCGGCTTCTTAAAAAGCAAAGACACAATCAAAAAATTGGATTCAGATCCATATTTTGACTACCTAAAAAGGAAAAAAAAAATACTCAGAGCTATGCAGAGCAGGGTCTAGGAGCCATATGCAGTATTTTAAGACAGCCAAACTTTACATGTCCAGGTACTCAAATTAATTAGTGCTTTGCCTCACCTATTTTGCAACACTCCCTGTAAAACCAGCAGGAATGCTGCTGCTTGCTTTGCTGATGCAGAATTGGGATGGGAAACACACAGGATTGAGCAGGATTAGGTACTAAATGCTGCTTTTTCTAGAGGAGTGCTCCAGTGTAGGGCCACGCTGGGCACTGCTGTAATTCCACCATTACCACCAGGAGCTGGGTAGCACAACGGGAGATGCTGCTCCAGCCCCTGGGCTCTGTGACACGTGGATGTCAGCATGCTGAGCATACAGAGCATAAACCACAAAGGTTAGGAGTACAGTGATCTCAATTAGGAAGACAGCTTTTATGAACAGAGTATCTATTGAGTGAAGAACGATGAGAATCTGAAATTTATCAGTTATTCAGCTGAAAGACTGGGATAAAAGCAGGTATTTGTGTTTGCAACAGCTGGCATAAATAAGAGTGTCCAGTGGTAACTGCTGTCTTCCCTCCTCCTTCTGCAGGGCCACTTATGACACACACTAAGTGGAAGAAAAGGCATTTACTCATTCCACAGAACTATTAGGTTGAACAAAGATCTGCCAACTTTGCTGTAAACACAACGTGCTCCTGAAAGCAGAACATCATCCACTGATTTTAGTGCCAACAGAGATCTATTTCTACCATCTCCCAAACTCCAGGTAACTTTAAAAGTAAACCTTCCAGTAGTTTCCCTCTCCCACTACATTGACAGTGAAGGTCACCTGTCTCCCTTGCACCTGACCCCAGCAATAGGAGAGGTTAAACAGCCCACAGGTTAGCAGAGGAGTCCAGCAGCATGGTCGGTAGCATGGCTATTACCAGAGCAAACAGAAAATTGCCGAGCAGATAAAAGGCACTGAAGAGGAAGGAAAATCACCAGCACACCTGGGGCACGATGCTGCCCTGGCAGCTCCAAGAGGAAGGAACAGCAGATTGCAAAAGGGACGTAACTTTCCATTACGGCACCCGCTGAAGGTCCCCCACCGCTCTCCGGGGAGGTTTCAGTGCATCTGAGCTGCCTGTGCTATTATTATGTCAGCATTTCTCTGGCTAAAACCTTTCCTGAGCAGTTTGAAATCCAACCATTATAATGCTGCACCTGCTGAAAAGGGGCTTGACTTTTTTTTCTAGTCTTTTTTGCTTTCAGTTTTCTAGTTAATGCATTAACCTGGCTTAAAAATATCAGTAGTTGCAAACAACTCCCACACCCCAAGCAACTCTGCATTGTGGGTGCTCTTGTACATAGCAAAATCACAACAGGAATCATATAATGTGGCTTTCATATCCCAGTTTATTATCTGAATCTTAAAAGGGAGTGATTATAGGAAAAAAAAGCCCAATATAACTCTGTAATAGACTTTGAGTTTTCTGCTATGGGACACCACCTCATGGGAGGGATGCAGTGCAGCTCCACTGTGTAACAGGATCCATAACAACAAACATTCTTAAAACCAGAAGCTGATTTTGAAGTTTTTAGTAGAATTCATCCCAAATTCTGCTTAAGCATACCAAACAATAAAGCTAAAGGAGATCGAAAGTGTTTACATAGTAATTTTTACTACAACAGCTCCATAGACAGATACCTCCCCAGATGCAATGGAGGCCAAATGGCAACTGGCAGGATGCATCGAGTGATATTCCCTGTACCATAACACCGAATGCATGTGGCAGGACCTCCCTGTCTTAAATCCATCCTGGGCTGCTTGGCTTAAACAACAGAAGGCTGTAAAGAGCCAAATGAGACCATCCCCAAAGTAATGAAATCTAATTTTCTGCCTTTCTGAAAGCAATCAACTTTTTTTTACCCTTCCCACACTGAAAACCACAAAAGTTCCCACAAGTTACTTCAGTTTGGATAAAACATCCGGAAAAGCTTTAATTTATCTGCATGCCACTTAGTATCAGAAATCTTACAAGGCAGCTGGTGCTGAACTCACTACAAGAAGAGTGAACTGGGCTGTAGATCAGAGCACTTGCAGATGAGACGATGGAGAGAAATTTCAGCCCTCCTCTGCATGCCAAGCGTTAGGAGGAAAGACATGAGGTTCAAACCAAAACTCTAGATCCCCAAACCCCAAAATCACACCCGAGTTTTGACTTTTGGGTTCCTTTTTATTTCTCACAGTGACAAAACCGTGGCAACACCCAAGGCTTTTACAATCTTCAAGCAGCAAACTAGGCACCTGTAAAATGCATCTCTGTGAACCTGTGGCTATTAAAAATCCCTGTGGAGCAATCTGAGCCATCCAAACTGTCTAGGGCACAGTTTGGAAGGCCAGTAAGAAATGAATTACAATAGTCAATAAGGCGTGCAATTACAGCACTACCTTCTTCTGACATTTACATTTTGCTAACTCTCAAATGTTAGTTATGAAATGTGTTATTGTTTCCCTTTTGAAGAATCAGAAGGCTATAAACACCTTATATGAGTAATAAGCATGGTTTTTAAGTCCCCTGTTCTGCCATAATCTAATTAGACATGTTTCCTGCAAGTAGAACAGTAAATGCCACGTCTTACTGTTCACATTTACCAGCAGAAAGAGGGGGAACTGTCAAGCGACAGAGCAAGACTCCCAGAGTTATCTCTTGCAGGCAGAAGCTGCAGATGATGCACACAATTCCCATTCCGTGTAAGAAAGACCCCAGATGTCACCAGTTTCAAATCTACACGGAAAATTCGACTTTGCTGCATTTCAGTATGCTTTTTGTTGTTATTACTTAATATTTTTAACATGGCAGTCCTTAGAAGTCCTCAGCATGGTCTAAGACCCAACATTTATTAAAAAAGGTCCTATAAATGGGTAGTTCTTATTCTGAAAAATGATTTGAAAGATAAATCCAGACAGTTTATACTTTAATTCCTGTGAAAGCTAAGGGCCAGATGCTCCTTGGGACATCTCTGAGATGCATGACTGCAGTAGCTCCTCCTCACAAACCCTCAGGCATGGACAAGTCCTTCACTCCCTGCCCTGGCAGATGCTCTCCTTCCTCCCAGGTGAGGACACTGTGGGCAGCCTACCCCTGACATGGCAGAAGGCATTTGACCTGTGCAACCATTCCCCAAGCCACACCTCTCCAAGGCCACAACAAAACCAGCTGGCAGCCAGAAGAACGATGGATCTATAAGTCACCAGACAGGGTGTTCTCTTTCCAGGCATATGACAGGGGGTAACTGTAAGAGGCAGCACAGATCTGCATGACAGGCTGTGATCACAAGGTACCAGCAGTCTCAGCACCATTGAATTTTAACAAGTTTCTAGCATAGGAGTGTTTTAAGAAGGGATCCAGAGAAAAAATAAAGGGGTACTGAATAAATACATGCAAAAAATTCCTCCAAAGTATGATGGGCAGGATGGGAAGAGGCTCAGAGTCATTTATTTGAAAACTGAATAAATGAATGATGAAGGTTGGTGCTGTGGAATGACTCCTTGAAAGTGAATAAAGAGCAAAGACAGCCATGAAGAGCCTGGGAAAAGAAAATACTCAGGCAATAGGCTGATAAAATAGAGAAAGATTCAGCGTAGGAATGCAAAGAGAAGTGTGACATAATGAAAATAAGCTGAGACAGCAATCTTGGCAGTCACGATGGATTTCAAAAATAAAAGTCGTATTTGTCAAGGACAAAGAAAAGGATAACAACTGAGACACAAGACAAAGAGAGGCAGGACCTTGTTTTAACTGCAAGTATGAGAATAAGGGCTGCATTTCGAAGCAGTAAGAAGAATCTGCACGATCTGGAGTTACCCTGGATGTGACAATCAAAAACAACAGAGTCAAGAAGGCTGCTGAATTTACAGAGCTGAATAATAGATGATGCTGATATCTTCCTTAGCACTCTGAAAATGAGGTCAGAGAAAGACCTTTGGGAGTCAAGATGAAAAGGCTTGGTTTAGCAACGTTAATCTTGAACTGTTGGCTACACGTGTAAGGAGAGTGCTGGTGGGACAGGTCAAGATTTGGACAGAAGGAGACAGGGCTGGCATCATTTGGTTTGACACAACAACCAAATTTATATTTGCAAATGAAGGAACTCTGATAAATAGCATAGCAAGAAGAAAAAGAGATCAAGGACAGAGAGCACCCTGGAAATCCCAGAAGAAAACTGCAGGAGAGAGAAAGAGAAATTAGAAACATGGGGGCAAACTCCTGAGAGGAGAGTCAGAGAGGCCAGGCAGAAGGACTTTATTCAAAATCAGCTGATAAATTAAGAATGCCAATGAAGTACTCGACATGAGATCAGCCATAAAGAGGAACTTTGAGAAGATCAGTCTCAAAGAAACAAAGAGGACAAAACCCACCTCTGGAAGCCTCTGGTCTGGAGCTGGAAGAAGCCCCACCACCAATCATTAACAACTGAGACCATTAACAACCTCCTGTCAATGCCACGCTCTGGCAGACAGGGAAATGCAGTCTACTGATCACACCATCTCTCTGCTCACTGCAGTGTGAGAGGGGAGCAGATAAAATTAACTACTTCTTTTATAACTATTTTTAAATACTCAGAGACACTCAGTGATCGAGATTTGACAGTTTGACATTTTATCTGCTCCAGCATATGTGCTTTGGGGAATAACTGCAGATCCAGAATCGTACCTCGATTTTTGGTCAAGGATGCCAGAACCAACAGATTTCCAGTAAAGTCAAGAAGTACCTTTGGTACTTTTTATATGAGGTACCTTCTGCCAACAGTGAGAATTTTAATCTTGCTAAAATTTCCTTTCAGCCAAGTTTAGCTGTCCCGTTAGCAATCTATCAGCACAATTAACACTCACTCACATCCAATGGAGAGGAGCAGCAAACCCAGGGGTTATCAGCACAAACCTGATAAAGCGTTTTCCATGTTGTTCTGAGACTTTACAGAAGCTTTAGCCACAACTTGAGAAAAATCCGTGCATTATAAGGTCAAGAGAGCTTAAAAGATCAGGAAGATGGGCAAGATGTAGGCACCTGAACCAGTGGCTGCAACATTATCTCACTAGAAGAGAACAATCTGAGGCCAACGGGATTCTCACCACCCATTACACATATTATTTATCTGGACATCATTAAGAGTTAAAGAAGCAGCTCAATCATGAGTTCTGTAGCCAGCAAGAAAAGGGAAATTCAGTTGTTTGTACAAAATGCTACAGGTAAGGTCTGGGCCCCCTTCCATGGAGCAGGGAGGTATTACCCACTGAGTAACACCTCCTCCTGCTCTGGACCAGTCGCATTATCCTCCTCAAAGATAAGAAAAAATAGAGTAAGGGATAGATAACAAGAATGAGAAGAGATAGTGAAGATGAGATATATATTTATTTATATATGTGCAGTTTTCCTTCCTGGATTTCCCACTGACAGCCTGAAGAAAATGGCTACAGATGAAATTCATAAACCATGAGTAACACACTGCAATACTTCTCTGCTCCACTGTAATCCCATCAGACTTTTACAGTATTTCTAGAAAGTCTACAAAGTCTTTACTTAAAGCCAAAGAGTAATTTAGGTACTTTCATCTTATTTTTCTTTCAGTGCCTGTGTTTTCCATTGAAGTCAACAGGATTTTGCAATTACAAACAACAAGAGTTTAGAAGTATACCTTATCACATGAATTTGAAAAAAAAATGTTTTCCTGAGTATTTTATAGAATTTAATTACTATTTTTAAATACATTTTTGGAAAGTAGCCTATGGTAAACAAAGATTTATTGTTACATAAATAAACAATGAGACAATTACAGCCTCTTCATGGAGCCCCTATTAGTCATGCACATCTAATGAAGCACTACTAAGCTATCACAGGGAGATAGCCTGATGTGTGTGATTAACAAAATAATATTCATAAATAGCTAATGAACAATGACAGTCCTTTAAAAATTTTGCATATCCTGCTGTACTGAGAGCTGTGGGTTTTGTTGCTTTCCAAGGAACACATTAACCACTGCCTGTCACCCTAAAAAGGGGAGCATTTAAACAGCACAATGCAGCTACTGCCTTTTTTTGCTTTCTGCAGACCATGCTTTTGAAAATATAGAAGTATTCTCATAGAAGTTTACAAGTGAAGAATACACTCCAGCTTGTGCTGTACTGTGTTTGAAAGATGACATCCTGGGATGTCACCAGGGTGCAGGGGAATGTGACAGAACAAATGGTCAAAAGTTATTTTCTTATAATGTGCAGCCATGAAATCTCTGGAGCAACATTAGGTAGAAAAAGTCTGGATTTAGTAATAATTGTGGTAGTTTTTTATATGTTAAAAAAAAAGTAATCCCCTTGGGTGAGGTATATATTTGGCAAACATCTTCTGCAGAAGGCAAGTGGGATGAATGGCCAACATAAGACAGCAGACAAAAAAGGCACATTTATGAGAAAAAAGAGGGTCAAAGCCCCTATTTAATGACAATCTTTGGTATACAACAGGAGAAAAACATCCTGTTTGTCAAATTAAATAGAATTTTGGATTATACAGCTGATGCTGGGACTGTGACAGCAGACCAGTTTGTGATGTCCTGCCTACGTGAGCAGGCTCCTCCAGCCGCTGAGCGACTCTCGAACACCCAGGTTACAGCCCTGCAAGGTGAACTCTGCTCATCAAGGCCCTTCTATCCCATTCTCACTACACTGACAAGTGCTATGAGGGACTTATTTAGATTAATTGATGCACTAGAATAATGAAATTAAGAGAAGAATGTTATTGTTTCTACTGCAGTGCTACAGATGAACCAAACTGTATCACATCTACAGGGCAAACTCCCAGCAAATCTTTCTTGGGGAGAGAAATTCTTCCCAAATGCTATTCCACCTTCACCCTAATCTGCTTCATGGATAAATTTACTCAAAGGGCAGAATTCCTGGTGGCTGGAATAACAGCATTGTTAAAATCAATATTTTTTTGATGAATATAAGGTCTGGAACATATTAAAGGGAGCTATAAAGTACAGGGGGAAAAAACCTTGCTTATCATTTTCAGTAGTAGCCAAACTACAGCCTTTCATCTGTAATGAATTATGGAGCAATTTCCCTAAATCATCTGTATGGAGTCAGCTATGACACTGCCAATTTAAAAAAATTTGCTAGTTTTGAGATACAAATTGACTTTTTATTGTGATAAATTAAAATCCAATAGTAGCCTACATGATACTGAAGATACAGAAGCCTACATTTTTTCCAGAATATTTTTTCTCTTTCATATCACATCAGACTGCCACTGTGGCAGACAGGATAGCTATAACCAATGATAAAAATTACCTCTCTAGAGAGGTAAATAACCTTTCTAAATAAGCAATAAATGAGCACCGTGGCCCACTGTGACTTTTGGGAATTTCCAAATCATGGGAACACAAAACCATCACTGTGGGACAGGGAGGGCTGTTAAAAGAGCAGGAAGCAAATGCAAGATTTTCCAGGCTGTTCCCTATTAATTTATTTTCTTTTCCCTGTAGCACAAACATCAACATCAGTCTCCAAAGCTTATAAACTCTAAGCTGAACATGGGTATCAGAAGATCTGCGTGAGCAAAACAGTTTTGCAACCTTTTTTGCTTCCTTCCTCTCAGACACTGCTGGGGTCTGCCCATAACCCATGGCTGATGTTTATCAGTGTATGCCAGATGCTGAGATGGTACCAGAAGGAATGGCAACGAGATAACAACTGTAGGTCCTCAAAGTGGGGACAGCCTGGAAGGCAGAAATTAGGAGAAGAGCAGGACAAGGAGGTGAAACTTTGGGACATGGAGAGACCCAAGCTGGGCAAAAAGCCAAAGGGATGGCAGAGGAATTCACACACTCCTGCTTCAGAACTTGGCATGGAAAGCACGATTCTCCTGCTTTCAAAACACCACGTAAAAACTGATGTTGACACATCCCTCTGTCACAGTCCTGCTTCAGGAAGGACAACTCAATCCTTCTGTCCGTCACTCTGGCAGCTCACGGGCAGACATCTGCAAGGTGGATTTAAGGGTTTCAGTCTAAGCCTCGGGGAGTGAGCGACAGGGTTACTGTGAGGATAATATAGTTCTGTCAGATTTAGAGTACAAGGTGTCAAAGTTATGAAATGAAGGAGTCTGTTTCTGATGTCCTCCCTTCCCTACCTGCAGCTGGGAGAGCGTGCAGGTCACTGTAGGGAAGGCAGTTTGGCAAAGCCACACCTTTGTCTCTAAACACATCCATTTTTCCTGTTTGTTTTATGAAAATAATTCCTATGTTTGTGAAACATTCAGAGACAAATCCCAGAGGACAACTCTCTCTTTCTTCTTTACTTTTCCCAATAAAATATTTTAGTCTTAGGCAAGTAGCTGTGGCCGCAGCGCAATTTGCAGATGGAAAAGAAAAGAAACCATTACCATGCTATCCAGAGCATTACATTCTGTTCTGTGCTATTCTCCAGCCAAAAAAGATACATCACTGCATAGTTAAATACTATCCTGATATTGATTTATTAGAGGACCCAACCAAGACTCTGCTGGCAGCCCTAATCCTGCCATTCCCTATCTTCTGAGCACAGGCTGTAACCTCAGCAATGTTCTCTTAAACACTGCTTTTGTAGGAATACTTTACACATGCTGTACACAACACATTCCAAATGAGCTTTTCATTACCAGCTACTTGTATTATGTATCAGTCAGCTCAATGACATTGATTTTCTAATAATATAAATTAACTGGCAAAGATAATTTCATCTATCATCAGTAGGGGTTTATTTCTGGCATCGTGTTAAATAGTTAATCTTCCAAAAGATTAAATCAAGAGCTTTTTAAAATTCAAGGCAGAGCTTAAACTGCTGTAAAAATCTTCTTAATTAGGATTAAAACAGTTTGTGTGTTGTTGCTTTATATATAAGTAGTAAAATGTTTTGCTTAGGTTTCTTCTTTCAGAGCAATTTAAAAAAATCAAACATGGTATTCCTATGGCAAAAAACTGTGGAAAACAGGGAAGTCTGCAACCTCCTGACCAGATCCTACTGGAGAAGTTGCTGCTTGGCAGCCTCAACCAGCAACCTCCAACTTTCCAGTATCTTCTACCTCCAATTCCATACCATAAATACTTTTTCTACTCCTGACAATACAAATTCTTATGGTGACTGCTTCTCTCCCAGACCATCCTTACTGTTCATAGAAGATGAGCACATTATCAACCAGCAACCTCCAACTTTCCAGTATCTTCTACCTCCAATTCCATACCATAAATACTTTTTCTACTCCTGACAATACAAATTCTTATGGTGACTGCTTCTCTCCCAGACCATCCTTACTGTTCATAGAAGATGAGCACATTATGGTGACCACAACTGCACCCATGTGCAATTATGGACCTGAGAGAAATTCTCATGATTCCCCTGGGAAATCGTCAGGGAAATCCCAGCCAGTTGTGAGGGTTTACAGTAAACCACCTCCCCATGCTACACTTTATACTTCAGTCTTCTAACAGCTTGCTCTGATCTATGCTAACCATTTATCAAGCTTCTCAGATGCTTCGTGTGTGCTGAACACTGGTGAGATGTTACTGCCCAGCTAGGAAATGCTCTTAAAACACAACATCCATGAAAAGAATCAATTCTGTTCCATCACGTGATTCTTTTACTTACCCCTGTCTTTTCATCAAAGATTTTGATTCCCCCAAAGGAGACTGTTAAGAAGATCTTTTGTTTATGTTCTCCTTTCGAGCGAGCCGCAGCAACAATTCCCTGTTGAAACAAGAACAGTTGGGCTGGTTGGTTCCATTACTCTTCTAGATGCCATAGCAGAGCACAAAGATTTGCTTGGGGTCAATTCCCCAGTTTTCCAGGAAAACAAAAGGGCTTTCCAGGAACACTCCCCCTTTTACTTCTGCCTTCCTCCCTTTTTTCAAGGTATCACATCTTAGATACCCAGACAGCATTTCAGATGTGCTCCTACTTCCAACCCCTGCACTAGCTAATCCTCCATGAAATTTGTTTTCACTGAAGCTGAAGGTCATTTCTAGCACACTTTCCCCAGCTAGAAGGTGGTTTGTTTTCTTTCTTTCTTTCTTTTTTTCTCTCCAGAAAAAAAACCCGAACAGCGAGCAGTGGAGGAAAAAATGCCAAGAATAAACAAATTGAGCTTCTTATAGAAGAATGTTTTTCTCAAAATCAAACTACACCTCTGCTGTATAAAATGAGTATTAAAATTTAATAAAAAATTAAAATTAGTAGGTTAGATTTTTCCCCCTCATCTCAGACTTTTTAAGTGAACTTGTTGATAAGCATCTCCTGTATTACTCTCCCACAGTGTCAATATAATAGTAACTGCTATTTCCCCCCTCTTCTCCCTCACCAATAGCACTGTATTGACATCAAAACTAATTGATCACACTAGTAAGAAAATTAAAATATTTAGCCTTGATCTGGTGCTCTGCAATTTCAATGCTTTAACAATCCCTAACTTATGCTTTAAAACTTTCACGAGGTCACTGTTCTTATTACACAGACATGAAGATTAAAGAGAAAAATGGAGGCAGTTGTCAAAAGTCACCCCAAAATTTTACAACTGATGTTGTTAGACAGGAGGTTTCCAGAGCCCACAGCTTCACACTGTGCTGCCTTACATACCAACAGGAATTTCTAGTGCTCCCATTCCCTGAATGGTTTTGGGCCCCTCACAACACTGTTTAGAGCAATCCCAGCAAACAGGTGTCGGGCATCTGGGAGACATGGGAATGATAATGCAGGAAGGAGAGAGACAAAAACCCTTGTGCAGCAGAACAGTGACAACTCCCCAGATTGCTTCTAGGAACGATGACATGATGAGAAATATCCAGTATACAATTAAACCAGACAGGAGTGACGTGGCAGATGTGATAAATCCACAGTGTACCTTTTAGAACAGGTTAGTTTTTGCTTGTCATAAAATGTTTTGTAACTGATATGTAAATTATCTATCAGCTCTTGCTTTGAAATTGTTAAACTGTAAGACTTATGTCACCCCTTGATGTTTATGTACAAACAACAACCTATTCCTCCAAGTTCCTCAGGACTGGAACCCCGACAGTTGGTAGTGTGAAAGATACTAGTGAAGTGATTTCTCCTCCTGAAGAAAAAACAGTAAGAGGAAATGCATCAGCTCTCTTGGCAAAGTGCTGGAGAGAGGACTGGAAGGAAAAAAAAAGGGGCAAAAAGCCTGCAGAAGGTTTTACTCCTAGTCCCAGCTTGTAACCCTGCAGTGCAGGTGGGAAGACAATGGCCAACATTGGGCTCAAGAAAAGCACAACCTCTCCTTCCTTCTCAACCACTCCAGCTCTTCCACATTGCCCAGGGCCACATAAAGGATGCTTCCTATAGAGAGCTCCTACACTCTGAGGACTGTAAGAAAAGATCTGAGGCAGAGAGAGATGCCTAGCATGCTCCAGAAAGTCTAACCTCCTACACCAGCACTGCTTTCAGACTGTGTTCTCTAAGTTTGCTGTCTACTCAAAAGTCTGCTTTTGTCACTGCTCCATTTGTTTCCCAAAACTCTGGGGACTCCTCTTTATCCTCTCATGCTCCCTCTGTCCTCTCACTGCATTGCCTCCTGATTTTGCAACCCATCAATGCTGCCATTACAGCTGCAAGGCTTTCTCCTCCCAGTGAGGACACCAGTGGCCCCCATCTGCCTTCCTACACCCCCCACGGGCACACCCCCCTCCCTGCCTGTCCAGACAGGAGAGAACAGGCAAAAGCTGGGCTGTAGTTGATGAGCACTGTACCATACAGTGCTCTGAGATACCATTTTTCCTCAGAGTGGTTTACCCCCACTTCTGCAGAATAAAATTACTCCATTTGCAGATGTGTTGTTTATAATTTGTGGACAAATTGCAGTGGTGTCAATCATGAATAACTAGTAAACTCAGAGATAATGTATTAAAATTGAAGTAGGATAAGCAATAGCAGCCAGGAGTTCATGTAAAATTGACTGATTTCAATACATAATTAATCAGAGCGAGACTTAAGTGTCACAAAAGGAGAACAAGTAGAAGTTCAAGCTGAAGTCCATGGACTCCATAATATTAAACATTAAAGGTCTCACTGTACCTTGAGCTTCATCATGGAGTCTTGGCATAACTTGTCTCCCCGTGCGGCAGAAACCTCATCAATCCCAATCAGTTTGGCTTTGTATCGGACACCGTCACCTTTAAACCTCTTTATTAAAGTGGCTTCACTGCGATCCTGACCTGGAAAGACAAAGAAAACAAAGGAAATTTACCCAAGTGCAAAGGAAAATGAATGAATGAATGAATGAATGCTCATAATTAAGCAGCAAATTAGATGCAGCTTGTACCTCGACATGCAAACATTCCAATCAAATCAGAAGAAACCACCTAGTTCAATAAACCCTCTTGGCCTTACTACCTCAAACAATTCACAGTGGAATTGTTGGGATCCAAAACCTTCTGGGTGAAATTTGCACACAAATTAAGTTTCCGGAACTACGAGATAAGCCTGAATCACACCTCATGGATCTGAAAACTTCTGATCTCTGCGGGTTGTTTTAATCCAAATACACTTGAGAATGTTTCATTTTGCAGACAAAGCCCTAACAGAAACATGCTGCTGTTGCCTCGTATCCCGACTTATCTGACAGTATCAGCAATATTGGCACTATTAACATCTGAATGATGGATTATTATTTGCCTGTAGAATATTGCTGCTTTAAAACTCCCTGATGAAATAGTGTCTCCTTGTTCCATCCCTTCTGCTTACAGACATGCATAGAAACAACATCAACCAGCTCTCACAGGCTCACTCGGAGAAGCTTAAAAAAAGGGCATAAGATGTTTCTTAGTCAAAAAGCAATCAAGGGAGTAAGATAGCAGAGCACTGATTAGGTCAAAGTACAGAAATGACTGAGTTCAAACTGGCTGGAACCACACCACAATGACACTACAGCAATCCTGCAAGAATCCTGCAAGGAATTTCCACCCCCGGCCCCGAGGATCTGCAGAGGAGTTTACACTGTGCCTTAGCTGGAAGAAATAGGCCAGTTAGGGAATGAGTCTTTCTAAAATTGATTAAAGATGTATGTTGCATCTGTCTGTGGGATTTCTTGCTAGGATCTCCAAAAAAAACCCCAGCTGTGAATTGTAAATAATTGCAACCAAACAACATCTGAGGCATAAAGAAGCAAAAATGGGATATCTTAAAGAATTTGAGGTTTCTTGGACCCAACAGATTCCACCAGAAAAATTGCCTGAACATGGACTGACATTGATAGAATTTATGCTCTTCCCACCCAGCAGCTCCAGTCACTGATTTTGCACCATCCTTCTGCTATTGTAAAAACCCCACCAAACACAGAGCTAGAGCCTGCTACAAATGAACCGCTGGCAAGAATCGAGTCTTAGACACCCATTTTTGAGAATTTTGGCCCAGATTTTCTCCAAAGCTCATTTCTATTTGAAAGATTAGATTTAAGAATCAAAAAATTAATAAAATCTGCTTCTGTGCAGCTGGTTTTTGTAAGTAGAAGTAGAGACGCTTTGGGGGGAAAAGTTGTTTTCTTTTGAATTTCTATTAAAAGCATTTTTTTCATCCATCAACACTTGGGTCACTTTGTTAGTGATACACCCTCCCCAAATGGAAGAATTAATTAGGTTCAAAACTATGGTATTGAGATTTTTTTTTAACAATACCATTATGAGATCAACTAGAAGCATATATGACCAGTAAGAATAGTTCCAAATGAAGGTATTAATCTGGTTCTCCTTCCCCCAAAATACAGCAGAGCTCACGCTGTGAAGTAATGATGGACTAAATATATATTAAAAAATAGAGCTATTTTAATTAAGCATATTGAGATCTTCGAGTGTGTTTGAGCACACAAATATTATTTCTTTCAATGAAATATATCCGCTCAGAGCAATGTTTTAATGCCTCATTTATAGCCCCTGAGCAGGAAGGCAGCTGATAAGTGGTGCTGTGATAATTCAGCAGTCACCCAACTGTTTCCCTTGATTTGTTTTCATTCCTGCTCCCTCAAAAGAATTAAGCAGGGTGGAAGCTTCATGCTCTTATGTTATATTGTATTAAAAAAAAAAAAAGGTAATGTGGCACAAATGATAAATCAGAAACTCAAGTAGTGCTAATATCATTCCCCGGGGAAATGCCAAGGCAGATGTTGGCACCATCAGCTAAAAACAATGAGAAACCAGTTTCCACTTGCAGCCTCCATAGTGGGGCATGAGGGAGAACATCTGGAGACACGACAAAGCACCACGATAGCAGTGGACTTTTCCATATGTCTTTGATACTTGCAAAGATATCCTGTTGATTTGCAGTCAATAAAATCCAATTCCAACGGCTTTCTTGACAACAATTTTCAACCTTACGTCTTCATTACAGCTGAAGGCAGTTGTTACCTAATAGCATGAGCATGTAAAGTGTTCAAGAGTCTTTCCTGGGTCCGTGTCACAACAGTGACCTTGTGTTCATCATTTATTTGAACATTTATACTTATTCCAACCTCTGATCTATTTTGCTGCACATAATTAAATCCCTGACATTAACAGCCCATTCCAACACAACTTATGGCTATGTTTGCTTACGTCCAAGTCCCATGTCAGTTATGACCCAGATTAAGTAGGATAAAGTGCTTTGGGGAGAAATGACTGGGAAAAATCATCAACCTGAAAATGATGTAGATATTTGAATCTGTGGTGGCAAGTGCAAATTACGAGTCTACAAATTCACCCGTAAACCCCTAGAGCATAAGTCCCATGAAGAAGCACGGAGCATGTACACACACACTGCCCTATATTATAAATCAGCCATCTGCAACTTCCCAGCATGCACCCAGATCTCCCCCATCTACGGTCATGCTGCATTTCCACATTTGGGTGCTGTAATCAGCAGTGGAAAGCTTTCTACCTGCTTGGAAAACCCCCTTATGACAAACACTGTCAGGTGTGAGATTTACACCAGGTCACACTTCATTTGTACACTGGACACTTACAAGGCAGACAGTCCAGACTCTCATAAACACCTCACCATTGAAACAAAACAAAAAGTTCTTTTTTTCTAATGACAGCACTTGAACAAGGTTCTTTCTGTGTCTGAAACTGCATAAATAAGATATGACTGAAAGGCAAGGCTGTAATTCTTCTGAAGCTTCAGAGGAGGGTGAGCAGTAACATTAAACCACTAAACCAGAGAGCTGTGCCTGTGCCAGAAACCTGCTCAGGAAAGTGCTGCCTCTTTCCTTCCTTTTAGGATTTCTTGACTAGAGAACACCAGAGATGCCAAGGCCACACTGGCTGAGCAGCTGATGCCCATCCTGGTTGTCCAGCATACCTGCAGAGGGAGGGATCTGCCCAGCATCCTTCTCCAAAGGATCTGCACCATTAGGCATTCTAAAATTATCCTAAAAGAAATATGTGCATTAAAACTTTCTAAACTTTAAGACCAAAGGGTATTTTCCAATGGTTTGCTCTAAAAGGCTTTCAGAAATTGCTTTTCATAAGCAAAGAAACACGCCAAGCATTTGTTTGCAACTCAAGCATTTCACAATCCAAAAATGGAGTAAGATTATCCACAAAACTAAAACCAATTTGATTCTCATGCCTCAAACTAAAAAAAAAAGAAAATGCAAAAGCTAAACCCCCGCTAATATCATCACACAAATTCAGTTTAGAAAGGTGAAAGAATGTTTTGTTTGCAGCATATAGATTTATAACCCCCAGCATCTCTTAAAATGTAAATGTAAGAGTAATTCTTTACTTCTGGAGATGTCACCATTCACCTTCAAGCCATCTATGTTCCAGCTGCACCCACTGCTCCTGCGTGAGTGGCAAAACACGACCTTTGCTGCTGAGTTGTGACATTACATTCGGACTTTCGCTGCCTTTTAAGAGAACAATAAATCCCCAGAGCTGGGAGATACAATGTGTTTCTGAGCTTGCATCTAAAGCAGAGAAAGGCTTATCATCATGACCAGCATTAAGGGACTTTATCCATCTCCAGAAAGCTATTGTAGAAGTAATAAACAAGGTTTTAAACACAGTCAATCATTTTTATTTGAGGCAATAAACCTTAATTAAACTAAGATTGACTCAAGGAAGCTAGACACAGACCTGAACCCAATACCCCCAGTATTCAACCCAAGAGCCCCAAGGACGTTCAGTCCCAAGGTGTGACTGGTAAACAGTCCAAGAAGAACACAAGCTCCTGTGGAAGATCCAGGCCAGAGCATCCCAAGTGGAGTGCTGGATAAAGGTGTTCCCCGTGCTGTCCCCAGCAGCAGCAGTTGCTGGAAATGCTCGAGGAGCTCCCAGGGCATTCCCACCACAGCAGCAGACCAGCTGCCACTCAGCCCTGACTCTGCCATCAAGAGGGAGACCTGTGCTTGCATTAGGTTATCTGGCTCCACATCACACTCTTAATTTTGCAGACTCCAGCTCCCTCAAGGTTTCTGGCCAGCCACTGTGTATTTTGGTGTTTCAGGAAGATGGATCCTCACTCCTGTTACAAGTCAAGGATTACACTTGATTTCAGTCCTCAGCCCACTAACCCTGTATTAATATGCTAACATTTACAGCAGACACTGCTCATTCTCCCAGGGGATCTGTAAGTGAGTGTATTTCATAAATAGACAAAGAAAATAAACCAAAGTATCACTGCAATAAGCCCACTGTTGCTTTTTCTCCACCTTCTTCTCACACACCACGCATCCTCCACAGCGCCTGCTAATCCAAACCCAGAGCCCTGGAAATGGCTCTATCCTTTATTTAAATGTGGGAAGCCCTCAGGGCATAATCTGAACTTCTTGATTTTATGACTGTAAAATACATAATGATATTATCACCCAAGTCAATAACGTGCTCCTGGCAATCAACTCGCCGAAGAATGACACATCACTGTCTTCTTTTTTTTCTTTGCCTTCTTTTCTAACTAATAAACTGTCAAAGTTGTATCCATCACCCGTTGAAATTATAAACCTGAAATAACACCTCCTTATATCTCGCAGGGCTGAAAAACAATCACATAGGCACTTATAAACAGCCTACATCTTCATGGGGACAATTAGCATTTTTATAGCTCCACCACAGTGGAAAACACAAACCACTGAGGTGCTGAATGACCTCTAAGGTGCTGCACACACTGAAAACTACTCAATTAATTGCTAAGTGAAAGATATTTCCCATCAGTTGTGCATGTATAAGCCTCTATGTCCACATGTGTATGCATCCATAACTCGGTGTATTTGCACATATGCATATGTACCTGGTGCACAGCTTCATTTGGCACCAGTTATCTGAAGACAAATCATAGCAATTTTCATCAACTACAGATTTCCTAAGGGGAAAAAAAACCAAACCAAACCAACAAAACAATAAAAAAAGCAAAAGGAACACATAAGCAGGTGTAAAAGAGAAAATATACATAATTATCTATGCATTATGTACCTTTCAGTACAGCAGCAACTAAACAACTGGTGTAGAAATGATGAAAAACTCAGACAGATGATTCTCCTTGATGGAATATTTTTCTCTGCAGCTTCACAGAACCACAAGTGCAAGACAGGGCCCAAGAGAATCCATCACACAAAGGGATGGATCTTGATACCAAGACTGCAGCACCTTGGGAATGTAATTCTTACTTTGTAGGCATAAAAAAAGTTCAGTACAGCATGCTTATTTGGGATAATATTATTGGGATAAAATTCTCTGAGCCTCCTGATACCCCCTGATTTAATTTTTGAAAACTTTTGAGTTGCCAGGTCATGGATTTATCAGAGTCTTTGGGAGCATGACTGCTCAAACCCACTGTGCTGCACCTAGAGATCTGACACAGAAAAATAAAACCTTTTAACATAACATTAGAGAAAAGAAAACACATAGTATCTAGCAGTATCTCTCCACACTGAGAACTCCTGGTGTTATCAGTACCATTCTCCTCCTCCAACAGCATTTCTCAAACGAGTTTCCTATAATTAGCCATTTTAAATTTTTGTTTTTAACAAGAGTGTTACTTCATGGTTTCATTTCAAGATCTGTAATTCATCTCAAGTGACCTGAGTACATTCAAAGCAAGATCTGTTCACAACATCAATCGCTGCTGTCTGTTAAATGAAGAGGTACTTTGGATTTCACACTGTATTTCATCAAAAAAGGCCAGTTCCTAGCAACTGAAAAGCTTCCTGTTGTAGTGAAATGCAGCCTGCTTGCCTTGCTGGATAACAGCCTTAAAAAGAGCATTAAAATTGTACAGGGAATAAATACCTCCTTTCTACAGAGGACCCTGTACAAAACCTTGTTTACAATATATAAATACAACTTGAATGCCAACTTCTCCTTTCATCAGCTGACAGGGATACTCCTAAAAAGCCTGCAAGACATGTTCTGCAATGCTTTTAGCTTGGAGTATAGCTAGCTTGCTGTAGGGTCAACAAGTGAACCCTTTTGGGGGCTACTGTATGGATCAAGTGATATTGCCAAGGTACAAGTACATAAAACCTCAGCAAACTACCCTTTAAACCTCCTCCTGCCAAGAACCCTCCCTCTTCCTCTGAGCTACCCTTGCCTAAGGATGCCATCAGGAAGCAGGTGACCCTCCCAGCACCAGGAACTAGAAGGAGAACCTCCCTCCTGTCCTGCTGGTGCTTTGGTCCTCTTGGTCCTGCTGCTCAGGAGAAGGTAAAATGTCCTCTTTTGACAGCAACTCAAATATTTGGCTTTAATGCAAAGACCCAGAGCAATTCTACAGAAAATGATAAAACCATTTAAAGAGGAGACAAGGAAACTGCTCAATGAACTTCTATTATGGTTAAATTTAAAAACATTACCTACAATTTTAAACACAGATAAGAGCTCTTCAGGACAACTCAATCATCATTCAGCCTATCATCTCAGCAGCACTTCCCGCGCGTTCAGCGCTGCTGTTCACAATCACCTCCAACTGAGAGATTTTATGGCTCCTGGCATTATTAGCCCGTGAATTACTGTGCTTGAAGACACCTACACATCCCAAGTTTCCTGGGTAAGGAAATAAGATGTTCCCATATTATTTGCTGCCTCTGATCAGAGCTTTATCAGCAAAGGTGTCACTCACAAGGTGACACCAATCACACTGGCCAAGGTTTTCTCTTACCACTCTGTACTCCACACGAGCTACCACAAACCAGGGCGTGCATTTTACTGTTTCCAAAGCAAACCAGGTGCATGGACCAGATGAAGTTATTTCTTTATAGCACAGCATATGTATATACACACACAGAGACCAGAGGATGTGTGAGTATGTCAAGAGAAGAAGTCAATTATTTACAGAGAAGGCCTCAGTATGAAATAATGTTTGATTAAAACTGTGGACAAATCTGAGTGATGGAGAGTCCAGGCTGAGCACACAGAAGCCGGCAGTGATTGAGCGCACACGCTCCGCGGCGGATGACAAAGCACTCATTTTAGTTTTAGCCAGAAGGCTCACTGATCAATTTTATTTTCTTCGATGGTCTTTGAGATGACAGTGTATGGGCACATCCTCAGACACAGAAATGACCAAAAGCTGAATGTAATTAAACTTCCTTTCAGCCTCTGTGCTGTGCAAGTCTTCATAAATCTTCAAAAGCCATTTTCTAAGGTGCCTTTTAGAGGCTGGATGCAGAAGCAGCTAAAATCCCCAATTCTACACTGATTTAAATTGAAATAAGGCACTGCAACACAAATTCAGTTTGAGATACTAGCCTTGTTCAGCAAGCCCTAGGGAGCGACTGAAAGTGAAACAAGTAAAACTTGGTGGTCCATTTCTGTTCTGAGAAACTAAAAATAGAAATGATGTTTCCTGTACAGCTATTGGGGAAGTGAGAGGACAGGTATCTGTGGATTCCCCTCTTTAAAAACCAGCAGACGGTGCAGCCAATTCTGTTCACCTAATGTTTCAAAGCTGGGGTAAATGTTTAAATCAAGCAGATGTTAAAATGTCAAGTAAATAAAGCCCTTGGGAAACCAGGGTCATCAACCAGTTCATTCCTTACCTGCTTGCTGGGTTGACAGTATGAAATTGGTTCCTTCTGAGACAAAATCAACTAAGAAAAGGTAATTGATTTTACAGTGAGCCTTAATTGGAGCTAATATGTGCGCTGCATTTGGATGGGGCATGGGAAAAGCCCAGCCACTTTGAAAGCCAAGGGACCTGTTACAGCTCTCCTAACATGCCCAAGTAAAACAGTCCTAAGGGGGCAGCCAGTAGGCACCATCTACTGCCAAAAATCTCCACTGAGGACTTCCAAAGCAGCCAGGAGAGGCCAGTCCAAATGGTGTTGCTAAATTACCCCAGAACGTGAACTTGCTGGGGAAGAGGAAAGTAAATTAGAATTGCCTTTCCTTCCAAGCTCCACCACAGCACTGCAAAGCACCTTAAAGCAGCTGAAAAAGCAGCCAACACTAGGAAACCAATCCTCTAAAGATGAGCATCTAAATAATTATTTTGATATGTGAACACACAACAAGATTTGCAGAGTTGCTAAATTCCCCTGACTCTCTTTAATCCTACAAGAATTAAAAGTACTCAGAAGTTATGAAGAAGAAAAAAAAGAAAAAAAAAAATCAAGCTGCTTTTATGTGTCTACCTTTATCTGCCTTTAAGTATGCAGTTTTCAGGAGCAGTTTTAATGAGACTTTACCTAATCCAGGCCACAGCCACGCATATGTTTACACAGGGCCCCCCAAAGTCACGTTGAGACTCACAAATTCACAATTTACATTTCAAAGCCTCTAAATCTATTGTGTTGATCAGTCTATCAAAGAGTTCAGGTTTTGTTATGTGTAAAGAAAGTGAAAGGGTGGAGAATCAGTTCACTTCATACAAATGCCAAATTCTCCTGCTGCCCTAAGATAAATGTTAATTCTCTGGGACTACAAAAAAAAGCAAGGGAAGAAAAGGTTATGCTCTGCTTATTAACATCCCTAAATTTCTCACATGTTCGATAAGAGCAAAATCTTTCCATTCAAGGTAACTAATTACAGACACTAAAGTCCCCAAAGAAAAGAGCAATAGCCCATAACAGCTAAAGCAGGAGGACAAAACCATTCATTGATTTACACTTCACCTTCCCTTGTCAACACTGTGGTCTCCTACTGCATCAGTGCTGCCTGCACGCACAGGAATGGGACTGTGCACCCCCCTGGATGGAACCATGGCTGTGGGCCAGGGCTACCTGTTCCCTGAGCCATCCTCTTTGTCAATGTAGAACTTTATTCTGTTGAAGACTCAAGCCAGTACTCGTTAAAACAGTTACAAAATGATGCAGTGGATCACAGCAGGCTGTGAACATCTATTGCTTAACGAGCCTAGTGGTTGAGCTTCTGTTCCTTGACTGGTTGGGTTTACTTGTGCAAATAAAGTGTCACCTAAATCATAAGGCTTGGTCTTCTGAAGAAGAGAAGGTGAAAACTGGTCTTGAAGCATAAAAGCTCTCCTCACTTGGCCTCCCCTGAAGCTCATTCCACCCCACCTCCCACTTCACTTAATCTAAATAACACTTAGTGGTCAACACCAGCAGAAAAGCTGCATCACACACTGTGCTGTGACAGCAGCTATGTCACTGATGCAACAGTGCAGCTGCAGAACCACCCTGCACTTTTCTTCCTATGGAATTAGTGACACTGACAACTATGTCTGATTTATTAGTTATTCTGATGACACTGGCATAAAACAGTCCTGGAACGTGCAAATCCCTATGTTTCTGTCCTAAAAAGCTGTTCCCAAGGCCATGGCATTAGAGGCAGAATGTGGCCTCAGAAAAGAAATATGTAGCCACCTTACAAAGCCTGTTCTTGAGCAGGATAAGGAAAAGAATGATAATGATACATTAAAAACTCACAGTAAATAGATTTGTAGAAATTATCCTATGATCACATTAATTCAATAAGAAAAGCAGCTGCTATTTATTTTCCACGAGTAAATGGAAATACCAGTGTTCACCACATGGCAGTCAACAAAAAAACAAACCACTATTTCCCCGCTGAAATTGTTCACATTTTGCTATCCAATGTTTCAGGAAGAAAATTATTTTCATTTTGGCTTCCCACTGCCTCTGCAACATCAGAGAATGTCTCTCCCTGTTGGAAAAACAATAGGAGGCAAAGAGGAAAGCAGCTTTTTTCCTGAGACTTTGGGCTAAAAAACGCCATCAATTTCAAAATTACAACAGTGGCAAAGTGCTTCTTTCAATCTGGTCCTTTCATTTTTGCCTCCTGCTGCCGTTCCTATTGTCAAAGCAGCAGCAGGAGGCAGAAATGAAAAGACTACTGCCGGCAATCACCCTTGGGCAACGCGTTAATAAGATGTGAAACACCCTTGTGCCATAACAAATTCCAGAGGTAAGACATTGGGGTTTGTGCATCGTTCATGTGCAGTGCCAAGGAGGAGGATCAGCACATGGGGAGAACTTTTCTGCTTCTGGAACTGCAGTCACCATGCATCGAGGAGCCACCGTGTTTTGGGATGGTGCTCAGGAAACCAAGAACGTAGTAATAAAATACAACAAAAACAAGCTGACAGAACCCACCAGATAATTCTACTTCAAGTAAAAGGAAGTGAAATTGCTTAACTGGGAAAAGTCAGAGCACTTTGTCAAGACATTGGGTAAATGGGTTGAGTTGTAAGGGCACAAGGAGCCAGCTGCCAAGCTAACCTAAAATGTTTGATGAACCTAAACTGGTTCATCATCTCTTCGTTGAAGTAATAAAGGAAGAAGAGTCCCAAAAAATTTCCATAACAACTTAAAAGGAGAAGACTTTTATTCTAAGGTCAGAGTTCTCTATTAACTTCAGTTGTATAAACCCCTTGTCATATTAATTTTAAGGACATGCAGATAGAATCAGTCTGCTGGAATCAACACAGGCATAAAGAACAGCCCCAGGGGGAAAAAAAAATCTAGATTCTCTTTACATCATTAAAATATTGCCAGGCTTTTAAAACACTATTATTCCACTTGCACTTATCTTTTGAAGAGCGTATGACCTGTCTGCTCGGTGCAATACTTCAGCTATTTGGCTGCTGGCACCATCAAGCTTTTCTGGCCATTTCTACCTCCAAGAGTATTTAAAAAACCCCGCTGAAAACAAATCATCAAACAATGCACGAGTCCTCCTTTGGACTGCACCCTGATGCCTTCTCAATAACTTGCCTGTAACTTATTCATTTACAAACAAAATTGACTGTGTCTAATCTCCATGAAAAAAAACCCACAACAATCTAATAATTTAATGTCTGCATGCAGCTTAGGATATTGTAAGATAGGGCATTGCTATGCCAGGTTAGTATGCTATTAGCTGGGGGATTCTCAAGCATCTGTCATGCAAAGTAGGTCAATTTCTAGCCATACAATTTTGATTATGTCAAAATATTTATTCATGAGTTTCCTAATTCAACATACTTCAAATAAGTCAATTTTTTTTTAAAAATAATAATAAACAAACTAAATTATGGTTGCTAACAACTAGGCTTTCACAGCTTCAAACACGCCGGTAATCCAGAGATGTGGATAATGTTTTTACTTCACAATGAACTATGAAGGAACAGAATTGGTTTTATTTCCTATTTGCCACTATTTTTAGTCTGGTTTCCCAAGGAAACCAGAGCAACACAGCCACACACTCCATGGCAGTGAATGGGAATCTGCAAAGCACAAGAAATCCCAATCCCCGCTTCTCATGCCTTGCATTAACATCTGAACCTTTGGGCCCATTGCAGTCAAGTCTCATCTAGATTATGAATTTTTCACTTTACCAGTCAGGGGAAAATAGGCAGCTGAAGAGAGGAAAGAGAGACTATTAATGGATTTGCTGAGGAAAGGCCAGGCTGTGAGCCTGTCTTTCCTTAGAGCTTAGATCAACATTAAGTCCCAAGAAACCAGGCTTCCCCAGTTCCTCAAATCACAGAAATCTTTCCATCGGAACTGAAGGATCCCCAGGAGGAAAGGGGGGTGTACAGTGTTGTACATCATCCACACGCTCAACAAGATCTAACCCCTTCCAGCCAGAGATTAGGGATGACTTTGTGCTGCAGGTAACAATCGCACGATAACAGGCAGATGGAAAAGTTCATTACCCAACCAAAGCCATCTGTGACTAGTTGATCATACAAAGACAAGAACAAATAGCAACTCTGAGGTTTTCAGTGCTACTGCAGGCAAAGAAAAGGCCTTCAAGATCACCAAGTTCTTCATGTCACTGCACCTTCCTGCAGCACCTGCATTACCTGGGGGTTTTCCCTTGCTTTTACCAGCACTTGCTTTCACCAGCACCCACATGTTGGATTCCACTTTTTACCAACCCTACCTCTACTAAGTATCCTAAAAGCTTTGGGCCTGGCAGAAGTAAAATCTTTTCCCTTTCCTCTGCGTCCTCTGTGTGCAAGTGCCTGTATTTCACCTTGTAATACACTGACAGGAGGTGCAGCTGAAACATGTGTAGTACCATCATTCCTAAGGCAAAAAAGATAAGCCTAATTCTTTGCTTTACTATGTCTTCTTTCATGCCATTCTAGCATCATACCAATAGGTCAAGATGAAGAGACACTCCTCAGAGCAATGCCCACAGCCAGGTGCAGAAGGCAGAGGCCACATGCAGGTTGTCCTCCTAGGGTATACAGAATGGCTTCTACCTGATTCTACAGATTCTTTGCTTCCAGGGCAGAGGGGAAGGAGTGGCTCTAGCTTTCATCAGTTAAGATGTTGTCCCTGAACAGAAAGACACACAAGACTTAAAACTTTTTGATGGCCTTTTACCCGTGTGTATTAACAATCTTCAGGTTGCCTTGATACAGCCAAGATAGAAAGGCTGCACCTGAAAAAAAACCCATTAGATGATGAAACCCTAAGTCATCAACCCTGCAGATACTTCTCCAAGCTTTTAAATCCAACCACGTGTTTCTGGCCCTCATTTCAAGAAGCTGCATCCCACCCTTGGGTCCAGTCCTCTGACACCTGCAGGAGCTGTACCAAGTCCTGAACACGCTACTGCCACTGCTCCTGTATTTGCTGGAGGTACTGTGTGCACACAGCTATCTCCTGGCCACGACCATTTTAATCCAAGAGAAGAAAAGGAGGGCATTAACTCTTTTAAATGCTTTCAATTACCCATGTCCTAATATTAATTTTCTACATGTTCTTCTACAGGGGTAATCAAACCACAATTTGCCTTCCCTTTGTCTGGCTGTTTCTCATGCTAGGATTTAAATGTTATGTTTTGTTTCATCTGTAATAGTTTTCCCTTAGACCTTTCTGGTGGAGTCTGCGGGCATTCAATGTAATCTGATTGTCAATTATGGCCGTGGCAGTTATTTAACTGCCTATTGGGTTGGTGTGAAAGAATCACAAGGGTGGCTAACAAGGCTAATCTCAGAACTACCACTGAAGAAAAAAATCTTCTAAGATTTAAAGGCCAATTCTTTTTTTTCAGCTGCCCTCCTATGTGATAACCCCAAAATAAAATCTGTTTGATACTAAATCCTGAAGCAGCAGATCAAAATATAAAATTAGATGTTGAAAAAAAATAAAATACTTCTTCTGTTTAGATTTTATAGGTAAAAAATTACTGTTATATAAAACCCCCTTCATATTTTAGAAGATGTAACAGTATAGACCAGGCAAGTAATAGCTGATGTAAGATGAGGAAGACTTGACCTCTGGGATTGTGTTTTGGCAAGTCTGCAGTTTTCAAACTGCAGAGCTCATGGTGCAAACGCTGACACTGCCTTTCAGGGGGTCTGCCCTGCCTGCCCACACCAATTTCAAGTTCTTTACCTCGAACTTCTCAGCTTCCCTTAGGAAAACGTGCGCTTTTGCCTTTACACCACCTGAACCATGAGGTGTTTGTACAGCAGAGCGTGAGGCACACGGGTGCATGAAAAATGGGAGACGTTTCAGCTTCACTTCCCTTAGAGCCACCTTGTCCTGAAGTGCTTGAGGGACTGGCCTGGGTTAGGACTGAGCTGGCTAAACACCCCTCTGCCTAATGCCGCGGGAAAGCTCAGCAAAGGAGTTGTTAATAGTAGACAAAACAAGACTCATTTAATCAGCCATGTATTGCTCTGATTATAACAAACAAAGAAACAGGATTGTATGACAATTTTGAGAACTTGGTAAACTTCAGCAGTGCCTCGTAATGAAGCCTTGGCAAGAAATAAGTGAAATACAAAGATTTTTCATATTGAGGCTGTGTAAACAGTTTCCACTTTTAGAAATGTATCCTAGCAACTCACAGAAATGGGTTTAAAAGACAGCTGGACAAAACCATCATTTGGAATAAAACCAGATGCAATTGCTAAGCCAGGGAGCCTGGTGGTGCTGAACTGGTCTTGCAGCCACATCTCAACTATGACTCAAAATGCTGAGAAAAGAAACACCAGGATGAGCAGCTGTTTTAAAACTAACATCTGCAGGAAAAACTGTGAAAAGATGCATCAGAGTCTGTAGAAATTATTCCAAATTTTGTATTTCTTTCGTAGTGATGGAGGAAATCTCTTTGGCTTCCAGTAGAGGGGCCTGCTGGACCTACACCTTGTCTCTTACATTTGCATGTTGTTAGACAGGGATACGAGATGCACAACTGAATTTTATTTATCGGGTGTTCACTCAATTCCATTGCAAATCACTTTTTTTTAATTTCATTTTTCAGGGGAAAATTGAAAGAAGTGACTTGTATAATAATGCACAGAGCTTGATTAAATGTCTAATCCATAATTCAATAGAGAGTCTGCTGACATCACCAGCAGCAAAAAAAGGTTCATAAAATCTATCATGAATACAAAAGGAGCCTAAACTATATTTCAGGATTAGTATTTAGACTACAATTGCATAAGCATTATGGGTGATGGGGATAAACCATCTTTATCCGTACCGGGCCACCTTATAAAAAGCCCCAAGAAGATGAAACATGAGAGAAGAGCATCCTGCTCCTGAGATGCAGGGAATACTCCTCCAAATGTACTCAAAATGAAGGATTATTTTGCTTTCCAATGACTGTTTATATGTAAACTACAGTATATGGCACATACAGAATAATTAATTATCAGGCTGTAGATTCAGGGACTGCTGGGTGATTGCCTCAATCACAAATCTTCACAACAGCACTCAAAAATGGTTCTAAATGGCAACCAATACCAGAGAGGGGGCCACGGACTGAGTCCTGCAACGTACTGCCCATTTAATGATGGTTAATTTGGTAAATTTCCTCTCCTTTGTGATATACACCTCAGGCTGCATACGAGGAGCCAAAGCCAGAAATCTGGTTTGATTCATAGGAAGAGGGTCACGATCTGACAGGCAGCAAGCTCTAGCTTCATAAAATCCACCTCTCTGGTGATATAAAGTAAATTGGTTCTCTCTGAGAACACATTTCAGAGCCCTCTGTCAATAACCCCAGTTCACTGACAGACACCCCCTGTGTCCTGGACATGGCATTGCCACGAACAGAACCCCCACACCACATCATTGTGGTACCAACCAAAACACACATCAGGCTCTGGAGATCCCCTGAGAAGAGAGGGATACTACGGCAACCAGCAGCCTGTGTGGAGCACATCAATAGCTTCTTAAGTCTGGTGGGATGGAAAATCAGACAGTGATGATATCACCCTGAAACAGCCTCCCAGACCCCAAGCACTACTGTGTCAGAAGGGACAACTTTGCAAATTGGTGGCTTCTGATACTTTTGTTTAATTCACTGCCCTTGTCCAGATGCTTTATGAACTGCAAGCACGCGACACAACCACACTGCCCAAACCCTGCTGCTGCAGGGAGAGCCAAGAGAGGTTGTGTACAAAGAACAACGTTGCTCTGCTCCCTCTGAACCCAGCTTCCAGCACCTCCTGCCTTGCTTCTGCTCTGAGGAGCAGTGAATCCTTTCTCACTTGGTTTTGTAGAGGTAAGCTTTCGGATGTCTCTAAACAGAGCTACGAAGATGATGAGGGCACTGGAACATCTCCCTCATAAGGAAAGGCTGAGAGCTCTGGGGCTGTTTAGACTGGAAAAGCGAAGACTGAGAGGGCACCTGATGAATGCTTAAAAATATCTGCAGGGTGGGGGTCAAGTAGAAGGGGCCAGGCTCTTTTCAGGGGTGCCCTGTGACAGGATGAGAGGTGATGGTCACAAGGGGAAACACAGGAAGTTTCACCTCAACGTGAGGAGAAACTTCTTCCCTGTGAGTGACAGAGCCTGGCCCAGGCTGCCCAGAGAGGTTGTGGAGTCTCCTGCTCTGGGGACTTTCAACACCCACCTGGATCTGTTCCTGTGTGGGCTGCCCTCAGTGGTCCTGTGCTGGCAGGGGTGTTGGACTTAATGATCTCCAGAGGTCCCTTCCACCTGCCATTCTATGATTCTAAAGTGGCTACTGAGAAATAAAGAGCCCAATGCTGCCCATGTAAGTTCATTATTCTGCCCATGTAAATTCATCACTCTTTATCTTCCATGGGCATTGTTTTGCATTATCAGCACTGAATTCTATCTGCTGTATCCCTGCCCAGTTGTTCAATACCATCACACATTTCAAGGCATCACTGCTATCTTCCCTTTCAACTGCTTTGGACTCTATTTTACTGCTGGCAAACACCACAGCTTCCCTATCTGCTCTCTTCCTGGCTTACGTTACTGGCTCAGGGTGAGTGCCATCAGTTCTCTGGCAATGCAAATAAAAATGACCATTTGATTACCATTTCCTCTCTTTCCCAATTCATTTACTGCCTCTGAACATTAACACTTTTGAACTCATTCTACTTCTCAAGAAAAAAAAAACAGCACAACTTGGATGAAGACTGAACCAAAGTACCAATGGAGAGCAGCACACCTAACGCTACAGTTGGATTTATTTTGGAAAAGCCTTAAGATCTTTTGTTCTAAATAGAGTTACTGACCTAGAAACATATATTCATCTCTGGAAATAAATCAAAATTCCTCCTACATTAATGTAATTGCACCAGTGGAAGCTAAGTAGTCCCTTAAGTAATTTAAGTTTCCTTATTTGAGGGGGAAAAAAAAATATATAAAAAAAAAATAACAGACATTCCCCATAGCTGAGAGTGTATTTTGTAGAACAAGCCAGCTGTGATTAATTTCTCTGTTTGCAGTAGTAAAGGCACTTTACCCTTAAAACAGGCATAGGTGTAAGCAGATAGTCTGGGTGTTAGTGAGCACTTCATTAGAGAGTAAATAAACGCCTTCGAAGTATATAAAATAGTCCAGGTTTGTTTTGTGGGGCTTTGAACTGTCACTGCAATAAAACTCCTCACAAAATTTGCTAATTTCAGAAATACAGTAAGCTCAGAAAGTAGGAACCTGCTGTAGAGGTAGCTGTAATGAAAAAAAAGTGGAAAATTTAAGGAATTCATGATCCTGCTGGGTTTCTTACCTCCTACTCTCACAATCATGATGCTGTTTTATAAAAGGGCAGCAGCACCAACCATCAAAATCAGCCCCCTTTTCCTGCAGTGCCTGTATTTAAAGGAAAGGAGGAACCCTTGCTCTGTGCCCAAAGAAGGGTGCAAATCCCAGGAGGATTCAGGTCTCTGGTCTATACCTGGAGGCAAATGTAGCTGCGCATCCTGAGACCAGGTACCTAAGATGTAGAGCAGGGCAGGACGTCAGACTCGTGTCTTGGTCTATCTGCAGGCTTTTCTGAGCCTCAGCTTCAGAGATTTGTCTCTCTGCGTGATACAGAAGGTGTATGTGTAGGATGGACTCCAGCAACAGTGAGGACTAGGCACCAGTCCACTCAAAAAGTTCTTGCTCCTTTCCAAACACAAGACTTAAGCACTGAGAATAAAATTTCAACCCCATCACACCAAGGAGGAGGCACCTCTGTCAACTGAGGTGTCATTCCCCCAGCAACTGTTTAGCAGCATGACCCCGTTGTGATTTAAGATCAAGGACAACGGGGAAAAACTCTTGCCACAGAGCACTAGAGAATTTATTAGGGCCTGTGATTTCTTGTGAATCCCTTTTCCTTAGACAAGATGTTCTGTACAAATAGCTCTTTGTCTAGTGTAATTATTTGGGGATTAGGAAGTGCTAATAAAACCCTCTCTTGAAAGGCTGGGTGAAATCTGAGATGATAACAAGGTTGTGATGTGCCTAAGGGAGCAGGGGCACCTTTCTGATTGTAATTTAATCAACCTTGATTAAAAGAAAGAAACATTTACCTGTACCCTGTTCAATAAACCCTGATAAAAGTCTATACTCCAGCAGGCAGCCTATCTACTCTAAGGTGCTTACTGTAAACAGCCTAAACCCAGATTTCCTCTACTGCTCTAGCCCAAGAAACCCAAAGGAAGACATGATGGTACAGTATATATGCTGAACCCCCTGAAGAATACTCCTAAAATCCAAAATACAGACCCAAGCAGTGTTCTTGAGAGACACAGTCCTGTTTCCTCCTCTCAATACACTCCAAACCCACATAGGAGTACTGGGAATAACTGCTGGTTGAGCCAGCAGAGCAGTACTGATGCATTTCCACCTCATCCAGCCCTAAGCAGCACTGCAGTGGTGTAGAATTAAAGTTCCAACTCAAAGAACTTTCCCCCTCCAAGCCTGCAGAGGAAGGGTCACTGCAGAGCTTCTGGCTTGCTGCTCACCAAGAGTGTCTGGATAGAGTCTTCTGCAGCAGTGCAGGCTGCTCTTGATGAAGTGTTCCCACAGTAATCATCTCAAACAGAAGAGTCATTGATATTAGCTACTCTTTCTTGCCATGCTGCAGCTGAGGGGACAACAATAAATAGTAATTATCTGTACTCTTCCCAAAATACCGAGTCGCTGAAATTCCAGTTATTTGTGCTCCCATACACCAGAGCTCAGCATCAGTGTAAAAATTGCTTTCCACCATTTCTTTCAGTCTTTGAAAGAAAGGCCTATGTAGTGAAAATGTAAGGATGAAATGGACTGAATATGAATAGCTGATTCCTTCTGCAAAGTATCTTAATTATTGTAGGTCTTACTAATCCAGATAATTAAAGCTTGATTAGGCTAAAGTTATTTTTCCTACTTCAGTCATGTAGTTACTTTTATTTATATCAAGAGCCCTAAGCTGTATACTTAAAAAGAAACCAAATTAGTCAAAGAAATACCTATCTTCCAACTGAATAAGTAGAGAAATATATTAATTAGTCTTGCTTAATCAGAATAAATCCTAGCAATTGAATGAATTTTCCACATTCTTTAAACAAGCTGAAACAAGCCAATTCCTGTACGGTCTTAGACCCCGAGTTTAAATAGGTCAAAAAATAAGAGCATTGAAAATTAAATATGCTCTGCACACAATACAAATTAACATATTGCAAAATCACCTTCACTAAATGCAAAATGAAGATGAGATTCTGATATGCTTACTCTGGTATTAATTTGAGTGCAACTGCTGATGAACCGAGGTGCTAATTAACTTGTAAAGCTATCAGTCCTTGGCTTGAACTGATTGGCTGTATTGCAGAAATCCTAGGATGCTCAGAAGATGTCAAAAAAAGAGAAAAACAAAGCTAAAAATACTGAGGTCCTCGCTGTTTTGAGACACTGGTGATTTTACAAGCAACAGAAGGGAAATCCAACAGATATGGCTTGCTCTGCAAAATAATGAAGTAAATTAAATTAAACTATAGCTTGATGAAAATTGGTGAGGAAAACGGCACTAATGATGCTAAGCATGGAATGTAACATCTCTTGACTACGCCGCCCATTCAATAAGCACGCTGTGCACATAAAACAATGTAGTGAGTGCAATAAACATAAACCAGAGAAAAAAGGAGAACGTGCAGTTTATATTAGCATACAGAAACCTACACCAATTATCTACATAAAATATTGGTATATGCTTCACAGATACGCAAGAGGAAAAAACAATGAGGAGAAAGGAGGGCAGCAGACAACATTTTCAAGATGAAAGAAGTCCAAACTAGAACAATGGGAGCTAATTACAGAGCACAAGACATAGAAGGCTCTTCCCTCTCCCTTACCTTGTTTCAATACCCCTCCAAAATATATTAAGCAGCATCAAATGAGGCAGGAGATACAACAGTCATTACTCTCTTCCCTGCATCTGAATACCAGCATTAACTGATGCCCAGAAGCTTTTGTTTCAAATACTTTCCCCATTTCTGGGTTCGACTCTGCAGTGCCTGTCGGATACAGAAGATTCCCAAAGAGGCACTTCCACATCTGGCACGGAATAAAGTTTAACATCCGAAAGGCAGAAGGGCACATTGTCACCTGCTGAAAACTGTGGGGTGACAACAGCGGGCAGGACTGGCAGCCCCACAAGCTGTGATCTGTATTAGAGCTTCATTACTGCTCTGAAAAGCCAGCAATTGGCAATCACAGCATAGCCAAAGGAAGGAACCCACCTGTTACTACATCATTTACACACCATTCTGTGTTAATTAAGGATCATCTATAGGAAGTTTTAAGCCCGGGTGTCAGGCAGTTAATATTGAACAGAAGACAGTCACTAGCACATATAGAGAAGGCAATTAGCAGGGGAAAAAAACCCCTCAAAACTGTTAAATACAGATCCTTAAATGTCTTATTACATAAATAGTTAATTAAGAATAATTTACAGAAACAATTATCGTTACCATATTAACACTAATTGTTCTACACAGGAAGACAGCACTGTATAAAGCAAGCCTGCCTGCCCCTTACTTCACCACATAAAAACGTCAAGGGACTTTCTTTGGTCTAATTCCCTTCCAGTCTTTTAGCATCTCAAGACAGAAGGACTCTCAAACAAATTCAAATAACGAGGGTTAACACATTAAACACAGTACCTGCCTGCTTTTATTGAAGTAAGTCAAAGAAAATTATATCTTCCCCCCGCC
>VWZY01001386.1:254336-316863 GCA_013399075.1 Chloroceryle aenea
TCTTCCCCCCCCACCCCCCCCCTTCCTTCATGAAAATACATCGCTTACAACCCTGCCCAGGAAAATGTGTCATTGCTAATGTTGTATGGATAACAAGTAGTAAGATTATGTCCTCCTAAGTAAATATGAAGAGACATAATTATGTCTACACACGGTTTAAATCTTGAGATTTCAAATTCAGTGAAAAATTCTTCAAAGAGAAACAGCTGATACAAAAAAAAGGATGGAGGAAAAGAAAGACTGGCAAAAATTAAACGCGGGAGGGATGACAAAAAGGCTTTCTGCTCCCACTTTTGATGCCAGCAGTTTTCTCAAACCCTATAGACAGAAACAGAAATGAAGTGCACGTATCCGAGCACAGAATCTGGCCCTTCAGCTCAGGGCTGCCGTGCCTGGTTGAGTTTGATTTAAGCCTTCTTCCCATTGCCTCCCCTGTTGCCTATCTGCCAGCAGCCTTCTCTGCACAGCACGTCCTGCCTTGGGGCAGGGAAGGAGGAGAGACCAGGCTGCAGTTCACATCAGCACAGGGTTTTCTGCTCCAGCTAAAGGTTGTGGCTCTTGGGTTCCCACTCCTATGAACAAGTCACCTTCTCACCCACGAGTATCCAAAAGTTACCTGCTTTCCATCAGAAATCTGAGTGAAACAACGGCAGATGTCAACAGCTGCTGGATTTCAGCTACGAGTATTTCAAATCAGCTTTCCAGATGAGGGTTTTTTCCATAGGATGAACAAGCACTTTGAGATTTGAATGTTTAAGGCACACGTCTCATCAGAGCAGTCCAAACCCCCCATTAACATGGACATTACTACAGCGACCCCCCTAAATACATTCACTTTCCACTTGCTCATTTAGAAGACATCCAGACCAGTTTCCTTGGCAATCTGAAGCAATATGCTACAAAACCAGTTGTTTTTTCCTCAGTCTGTGTGGCAGAGATGCCTGCTATCTCCTGTCTGCCTCTCCAAGAAGAGATACAAATTAGAATCAGGGTATTTGTTTATATTTATACTACTTCTTCCTCGATGGGCATATAAATTAGAAGAATAAGAACAGAGATCTTTTAAGATGTTAACTTCTTATGGGCCAGTTCCCTCACCTTCCCCTCCAGTTAGACACGTGCAGCACCAAGAGCTCTATCTAACCTGGTCAGGCAAGTTCCCCTTTTCTCCAGTTTAAAAAAGAAGCATTTGCAGACAACTGAGAAACACCCAACACGTAAAGATTTAGAAAGTTATTTGCTTTCACAATGGCTAAATACTGAATATTGACTCCAGAATCTAAGACAGAAGACTAAGAGACTTCTGGGCTTTTTTTTCCCTTTGTCAACAAAAACTCATTTGCCTAATGCTCAACCACGTGGGCTGCTCACAGCAAATGCAGAAGATAAGTGGCAGCAGCAGCATGACACTGAAGAAACAAACTACAGTGAACTTCTACATAGATTTTGGGTAATTACCTGTGTGAGGGGCTCGACTCAAACCTCCTTCCAACCCAATGATCTCATGAAATAGCAAGTTTTAATTTCTTGATGGAGGAAGACAGATGAGCTTCACTGAGAAAGAGCAGTAGATCCTGATGCCTCAGCACAGTCAAGTGTCAATCACTAAAGGCAAGCTTTTCAAGCTTGCAGAGGTCTCAGTAACTACGACAGCCCCAAACTCAGTCTACAAGACAGCATCAGCCCAGTTTTTCCTAGTTGTGGCCCAGGGAAACACCAGGCTGAGGGTAACCTCTCCAGGCTGGCCTGCCACAGGAGAATTACTCAATCTGAGGCTTCTGCAAAATAGCTTGCAGGGGTTAAGCTCTTGAAACCTACTCTGAAGCTTCACCCTAAACTGTTACATAATCATTTCCTAATCACCACCTCCTCTACCTATAATTAAAATGACAAACACTGGATCTTAAATAAACCCACCACAGCAGCAGCAGAACAAAGCAGACTTCGGGAGTGTTTGTGGCAGTGCTGTCACTTCAAAATCCCTCAGACATAAAAAAAGAGTGGAAATAATAATCAATGCACTCCTTTAAACAAGGGCATCTGCTCACAGCAAGGCTGAGCCGTGTCATTACCATCTTCCACAAGCTCATCCTTTGAATAAGACAGCCAAATTGGAGAACAAATGCTCAAGATGGACTTGTACTGTTTCTTATGTTCAAACACATCCTGTGCACGCTAAACCACGAACTTGCCAGGCAAGGAGCGCAGGAGGAAATCCCTCCCGCACACCGGCGGGCACTTTAAAGCACCAGTTCACCTCTTTGGCACGTGTTTGTTGGCACACAGGAATTTCAGACCAGCTTATTAATCATGCTTCTGTGCAGAGCTACTGAATAAGGGAGATAACTGCTGCCAGCTGTCCCGTGGCTCTGGTCTCGGTGTCAAGACTCCGTCCGATTTGCGCGGCTCCCTTCGGAGAGATCGCAGCCTCCTGTCTCTCCGTGCCAAGCGAACATGCTCCATGAAATCAGACCTCAGCGACTGGAAGCTTCCCCCCAACAATGCTGGCTAATGAAAATGATGGCGGGGGAGAAGAGAAGGGTAATGAGACCTTTCAAAAGAAGTCACCTGTGTTTGCTTTCAGGTGCAGGGGCACGGAGCTGCACTACCCTGGTTTCTCAAAGAGCTGGAAAGTCTAATGACTTCTGTAACTACTGCAGGAGCTCCTATTTGGGGATCTTCTGACTGAAAACAACTTGGAAGTAGCACTCGGAAAACCACTAACCCTGTGCTGCTGCTGGCTGCCTCTTCTTCTTGCAAGAAGAGGGACTCAAGGGGAGGATGAGGTGCAGACAGGGATGCACCCAGCAGCGTGCTGAGCATTAGCCTGAGCTTCTCACCCACGAGCAAAGGATCCCACATAACACCAGGCTTCTGCTTCTCACCATCAACTGTTATCCTCTGACCACCATCTCTGCCGTCTGCGCTCATCCCCTCTCCTGCGCAGCCAGCTTACCCAGTGTGGAAAGCAGAGGTGACCTTTTCCCACACGCCTACTGATTTGGAGAATAATATTTAACATTTAAATGAGGCACAGTAGGTAAACATTTACAGCTGCCCTATCTCCGACTCTGCGCCTCACTGGCTAACACGCAAGTCTTTTGTCTTTCAATTCAGTCGACAGATTTGCAAAATCTGTTCTCAGAAAGTCTCCTCTGCATGTGTCTGGACAAGATTTTGCTCCTTGAAAAAATAATAACAATTATGGAAAATATAATCGGGCTATCCTGGCATTCAGAAGAAGTATCCGTTATTTAAGAAGAAATTTTTCAGCAGTGGCAAGTTCCACAGGGCAGATATTTTCTTTTTTTAATGTACATTTACTGCTTTTCAGGTTTTACTTCTTGTTTGATCTATTAGCATGAAGCATCTGATTTATCTTTGTCAACTCCCTGCATTAATCATCCGAGTTTTATCCAACTTCTCTTGTGTCTTTCCTTATCTACTATCTTTTTATCTACTGTATTTTTGACTATATTTCCCTGTAGTACAATGGCATTATAGAACTTTTGCTATTTATTTATTTATTAATTTCACTCTCCAGACAAGGAGAGCATTAAGGGGCAGGCAATTAATTTTTCTCTGTATGGTAAGAAAAGATAAGAAGAAATCAGCTAAATTGACAGGGAAGAGATTAAGGAAAACTTTCTGTCCTGCACTTGGACCCCAGAAACACCTACCCATGGATAATATGCTGCTCCATTAGAGTTTTTGCAAGTGCTGCTCAAACATCTGCCTGGCATGATCCAGATCTTACTTCTGTGATCTACCAAGGACTTGCAAGCCCCACAAAATTCTATAGAATTCTATCAAATTAGTTTTCTCTATGATTTAGGGCTTTTTTAAGCTCGTATTTTCAACTGATAAATGGAATAATTTGTAATTCCCCCACACCCAGTTGCCAGAAACACTAATGCATTAATTCCTAAAAGAACCTATAAAGCCAAGATGCTTTTATTTTAAGACTGCAAACTTAATATCACCCATGACTGAGTCAGAAAGTTTACACCTTTCATCTTCAGCTCTTCTCCTCCAATCATTCTTTGGAGCCATCAATTCCAGAGATATTCTTTCTCTTCCTTGGCATCAGCTCGCTGTGTTTCTTTCAGGTGAAAAACACATCCAAGCTGAGCATTATCTCACTAACTGCCTAGGATTCAGCTGAGCTGAAAGAAGCACAATATTATTCACTTTATTTTCTTAATAGCAATTGTTCACCACGATTCTCCCAAGCACAGTGCTGACTTAAATTTTAGAATACAGTTAGACTGAGAAGTAAATATATAGTTATATATTTTGCCCTATATGTAGGAAAGTTCCCTAGAGTATGTAAGTAATGTCATTGTGGTTTGTCTTCTAACCTAAGACCTTCATTATGTTCCTGCAGAGGAGAAATATTAGGCTATGGCTGTTCATCACTGAGCACCAATAATATGATATTTCCTATATTAACTTGGCAGTTTACAAGGCACAGGGCTTTTATTGGGTTTTTCTCCTTAGGCATCCCTTTTCCAGTCTTACATTTTTATTTAAGCTTGCTTCCTAAAGAGCCATGATGTCCAATCTTTTGTCTCTCTTATTCAAATGATTCAAATTACTAATACCAATCAAATTCAACAGAACAGAAAACATAGCAAGTTCCCTAAGATTCTAAGAAGATTTTTCTCATATTCTTTTTTTTAATCTTCCACCATCCCCTTGCAGAGCAGCAGAGGTGAGGGCTGGTGCTTCAATCACCTCTGATCCCCCAAAGGCTGTCAGTGGTCTCCCTGATCTCCCGCAGTCTGAGCCTCTTCCCTCTACTCTCGTACTTGATGTTTGGGGCCACAGGCACCTTTTTCTCAATGAAGAAGAAAGATGAACAGCTGCCTGGGTATCAGGTTCAATTTCACTCCATAGATCAACTAAGAGAGCCACAGCAGAGTATAATTTACATCCCCCATCAAAAGTCTGAGTGTAGCTGACGGCCAACTCCACGCAGCTTTGTCTGATCTTAATCCGCTCCTGCATTTTGAGTTTCAGCAGCAATCAGCTCAGTCCAACTGAAATGCTTTAATGTCTCATCTACAATACAAATTGCTCACTTGCTACTGAAAAGCCTATTCTTTATTTAAAGAACAAAACCAAAACCCAAACAAACAAAAATGCAACCACAAACAAACCAGACAAGGCAAAACAGCATCTAGAAATAAATCAAACGCACAGATTAAGCATTCAGGTCTTACCAGCAAAGACATAGTGCAATCAAGGTGGACATCACCCACTGAACAAACAAAAGGGAATGTCATTCTTAATTCTGATCAGTTTCATATAATATTTGAGAAGCAGATGTTTGTCTTTTTTGATCACCTACAGGTTATTTCTGCTCCTAGTAAAGCACTCACAACTTGGGAAGTAGGACTGGTAGCACATCACTTAACTAGGCTGAGCATTTCCATCATCACTGCCTGATGGCTCACCTAAAAACCACTTTGCAATAAAATTTCTATCATTTACAAGTAAAACTTTGACACAGTGTTGATAAAGAGGTAGTACCACCAACTGAACATGGAACTCAACACCCCGATGCCTTTTGCTCTGGCGCCGGTTCCAGTGACAGAGCCTGACCCGGCACCGCCCCGAGCAGCAGCATCGTGCCCAAACTGTCACCTGCAGGGTTTCTATCCAGGCTTGATTTTTTTCACACAAGTGAAGCTGCATGACAGCAAGGTAAAAATTCAGCTTTTAACTCTTGCTGGAGATTGGAAATGAAAACCTTATTTCATTTGGACCCACTGTTGGTGACTCCTTCCATAGAAACAGCTACAGCTTCTCTAGTCCTGAAATGCTCCAAGCCACCAACACGCAGAAGCCTGAGAGTGATGCCTCCACAGGGGATAAAATATTTTACGAGTAGGTAGTTTTGTTGGTATCACCTAACAGAGAAAACCAGCCTTTCCTTTTGTAAAATCCATGTTGTGCATCCACCCTCCACCGATACCCAGGATAAACCACGGAACTGGTAACGTATCATCAGAGAAACCACCTGAAGACTTCCACATCTGGAAGACTCTTTTTATCCTTTGATGTCATTTAGCAGCAAAGAAGCACAAAAGCCTAACTCTGGGCACCGAGTCCATCATTTTACAGCTCTGGATTTCTAAGATTTACATCTGTCATAAATATCAGAAACATGAATCTTCAAAATCAAATATTAAAATGAGGGATGGTACCGTAATGCGCTGCGGCGTACGGCAAATTGCTGTCATTTCTTGAGGGGTGCCAGCATTTCAGTGGCAGCTGATTGCTTTATTATTTTTGCATTCATTGCCTGTCACTGATGTATGCAGTTCATTTTCAGTTTTAAAAAGTAGCTCTAAAATAAAAACTTCAAAAAGCTCTGTTCACAATAGGCAGAGTGCACCCCTGATTTCTAGGCGGTGTTCCGTGAATCTCATCTTTATTTAGGTTTGAAGTTTGTACAATACTTTGAGATGTAGGATAAAAAAAGACAGAGCTCCATCTCTGTAGACAGTATTTACAGATGTGTGCAGCATCTCTACTAACCTGGTGTTCAAACATGCCTTAAATATCTCCAGCAATGGAAAGCTCAAAATGTACATTAGTGTTACTAGCTTCCTATCAAGTGGGTTTGCAAAAATACTTAAGATGTATCAGGTTAGGCTCAACATTTAGCAGCCTACTTATCTGCCCTTTCTACTCTAAAGAAAGAGAAGGAAAAAAGCAGCATTTTAGTTTTCCAGGTAAAAGATCCATGGAAATATACTTGCCTATTTTCTGCACATGAAGCGTGCAAGGCTGGAAAGCCGTAGAGGAACCCTTTGTTACCATCAACTGGAACATTCTTGGCTTGCCAATACATTAGCACAGTGTGGTCTCTGAACGTTAATCCCTCCTGTGTTTCTTTGAGTTTACTGGTGACTCCTTTCTCCTCCTTGCACACTAAAGGTTAGCTTGAAACTTTCTTAACCACTTTGCTTGGATCAGAGCTTTCTCTGTAAAAGTGCCATTTTTGTGCCTCCCCAACATACTCCACTGTACTGTAATTTACTGCAAGATTGAGAACAAACCAGAAAAGAATTCTGCAAATACTATTTTACCCCCACTGAATGGAAAAACCATCACAAGTCACACATTTTAAACTGGGACTTTAAGAGACATCAAACTCCTCGGAGCTTATTTTAAAAGGCAGGTGAGATTCCCCATACACACAATCACCTGGATTTGATACACTTGCCATTTGCTCCAAATCTTCATTTTTTCTGCAACTGTGATCTCATTTTTCTATATTTTGTTTTTTTCTAATTGCAAAGGGAAACAAGAAAAGTGGTTTGCTAGTTCAGTGTCATCACACAAGGGTGTAAGTAATGCCTGCTGAAGCAATGTAGTCACTCCAGAGCATATAGTCCTCTTCAGTTAGTAATCCTTCCTCTACTGAACCCAAACACTACAATCACAGATGCATTAGAACTCCATAACCACACAAATACAGAACAACTGACAAAGCACAGCATTATTATATGCCTCCAAACCTTCCCCTGGTTTCCCAGGCAATGTGCAAAGGTAAAGGATGAACTACATAAAGCTGCCCTTTAAGTTGCTGTAGATCACGTCTGTTGTTAAGCCATGCCCCAAAATTATCCTCAAGTGTGAGTTTAACACAGAGAAACCATTGTCAGGATATTTTCTCAGGTTATTTTCAATTCCAGAGTAGCTAAAGGATGCTTATTTTAAATAACAGGTTAATTATGGAAGAATACACATAGAGGAACTTTTTTCAAGCAAACCTCAGACTCCTGTTAGCAAGGATGAAAGCATGAAGAGGACTGTGAGGGAGCTCCCAGTGTCAGAACATGTGGGTGTAATAAAGGCAGAAATAACAAGGGCAAGCCAGGTTTGCAGAAGGACTCTAGGATGTGCTTAGAGAAACTATGCTTGTACACCACCAAGGATGCTGTTGTAAACCAGTTTTAGTGAGAAAATCCCAACAACAGGAGGTTCAGAAAGACAAAAACCCCAAAAAACCCAAACAAACCAGGACACAGCAAATGCAAACAGATGTTGCAGTTCAGTGAAGCTCCTGACATTTCAGAAAAATGCTGTATTTCCACTCTTGAAACAAATACACTGATAGGACTGGTGACTGACCAGTTTTAAGTTCTGAATTCAATAACCTACGATGTTCTGTTTCACAATCACAGAAATATTTCTTCTAGTAACTCCTAAAATTTGAGGTTTGGCCCTTTTCCATGAAGTATGGCAAGCATTGTCTCTCATCCTTGTGAGACAGCGTGTGCATTATCTACCCTGCATCACTGGTACTGCTCTTCACCTGCTATCTCTGGAAAAGCAGGGCGGCAACATCATCCTTTGACAGAAACAGGAACAAAACTGTAATGATGCCAAAGAGCAGTAATTAAAGTGCAACACAATAAATTGAGAAGACAGTGAAAGACAATTTACTTGAAATACTGTATTTCAGGCCACATAAAGGAAGGGAAAAGAAAAAAAAACACACCTAAACAGTTTTTCATTTAGAGTTATGGTTAATTAATGATGAAGGTAAACCCATAAAGACTAACAGCTGTACTAGAGACATCTTCTGCCTATGTATTTGCAAATACTGCTATTCCCATAGTCCCAAAGTCACTTCTGGGCTGCTGGAGTTGATGGGGAGTTGAGGCAGAATGGAACTTTTTCAGCAATATCCCACTAAATCTAATTTGAAAAGAAAAATGTTGATTTAGACTCAGCCTGTAAAAAGAGCTCAAGAAAACCAAACCATTACAAATCCCGAGCAGTCACACGTATTTACTTAGTCTCTGGACTTCTAATGAAGATGCTGCCTCAACCAACAAGTAGACACGGTGCAAAGGGGTTGTCCTGACAAAGGTGAAGAGCTTGTACAGCTGCTCCTCTTCAGCAGCTGCTCATTGTGTCACGTTTAGTACATAACTAGCCACGCACTTTTGTTCTGTGAATGCAGACTCCTGCCTATAAAACAAAACAATGACCATGAAAAAGAGGAGGTACCAACCATCCCAGGGCAGCAAGGGAGCTGAGCAGCTTTCTGCAGGTGCAGCCCCCAGCTCCTCTACTCCCGAGGGTGGCAGAAGCAGGAGCTCATCCCAGCAGCCCTCACTGTCAGCAAGCATCCAATCCTGGTGGAGGAATGAACATCTGGGCATATTCAGACCACGGCAGCATCCCGGCATCCTCGGGATGTTAAGTATAAGGTGACAAATTTAAGCAGATGTTTTCCAAGCAATCAGTTCAGGAAAAATGCAGCATTAAAGGTGCTTGATATGCTCCAATAATATTTGTAAATAGTTTAAGGAAATACCTGAAATTACAGACCAGCTAGTATGTCTAATTTCAATTCAGCGTGACAGTTTTCCTCAAGGGAGACAAGTCATGAATATGAAACTGTCAAAACTTCCTTAAAACTTGAGCATGATATACCCTAAATCTGCCACACAGCTGAATAAAAGTGGTAGAAAAATAAAAAAGAGACCTCAGAAAACAAGGCTGAAGGGATTTCTCTGTGCCTTTTGAAAAAAGCAATAATAAAAATGAGGATTTTCTGCCAAAGTTATTTTTACAAAACTCATTCAAACCCAAATTTCCTTTTTATCTGCCTTGGGCGGAATTCTCAGTTCCCTACAAGTGCAGTCCAAAGTGTGTTCCAGGCACACTGGCACCCTCCAAGCTGTGCAGATGCAACACCACCCCCCCGAAGCCACCTGGAGTTTTCTCCAGTGCCATCAACACACTTTTCCTACTTTTCTCTCTTTCTGAACTCCTAAAGAGAAACTGGAAAGAGATCAGCCTCTGTTGCTGTGCTGCAGACTGGATTCATTAGGAATGTCCTGACAAGGGGCTGCCAAGTGAAGGAGGAAGAAATGGTCAAGAGATACAGTGAATATTTTCATATTTCAGTTATGTGACACTGCATATTGTACCTGCAGCTGCTGAAAATATTTACTAGCCTGTAAAGATGCATGACTTTATTAGAGTCTGAGGGGGAAAAATGGATCTGAAAAGAGAAAAATGAAGATTTCTGTTGGTGAATATGGTCATGTTTAATGACAGTGAAGAACTTGCACCAACAAAGAGCAAGCAGTATTTACATAGCACTGGATCTAACAGCAGTTTGATTTCTGAAGCAGCTTTTCCATTCTCCTCAGTAGCAATTTCACTCTATTTCTCTGAAAATGAAAATCCCAATTTAATTGCACTCCATAACCTCTCTGCCTTTTCCACTAACAAAGAAAATAAAGCCTCTGCACGCTCAGCAGCTACTTGCTGTTAAACACACACTCCTCTTCCAACATACTCTGCTGTGGGCTTTGCCACGTCTCTCTCCCTGCCAGAAGATGCTGCATAGCATTAAATTGCCATGCATATAATCCATATTAAGGTGACCATTATGAAAACAAGGCAGACCTTGCACTGAAGAGTGTGTGTTCACATTTAATGGATAACTAGTGAAATCATGGATATTTATTTGTTTTCCTCAACATACAATTTGCACAATTCAGCAAGAAGCTGACCTGGACTCCTATGGGGTTTTTTTACAGGTAGGGACCAAAATAACCTTCACAACCCACAGGTATCCCAGTACTTCTTGCTGTACCACAGCCTAGTTTAGAATGGGCATACCTATGATGTTTCTATTTCAATAAAACAGGTAAAACCCAAACATTGTCTATTTTCTGTAATTATCCACATTTCCACTCTAGCAAAACCTCATGAATCTCAATTTAGCGGTGACGTATTTAGAAAGAAAACTATACTAGATAAAGCCAACAATAATTAACAAACTAAGCATATCAGCACTGGCACGAAATGGTTCTGACTTCTTTTTTCCATGTTGCTAACAAGCCTAGATTTCAGATAGTCCCAGTTAGGATGGAATGGTCGACCTTGACAAACAAACAGAATTTCATCTCAGTCTTAAAAATATACAAAAATACAACACTCCATTTCAAAATGTATGCTCTGTACTGAAGAAGTCTGGTTTCAGCTAACAGCTGACAATTATTGGAATTCTAAATTTTATAATTGAAAATATTATCTTAGTTTAGTAACTTGCGGGAAAATTGTCTGCTCTGTTTTCAGTAGATCTCATTTGGAACAACTTAGAGCTCAGCCCACCGCATTAAATGTGTGAAACTTTTGCATTAGTTCCAAAGCAGAGTCCTCAGCAAATTTGTCTGAAGTGGGATAGCTCTAGTAATCTAAAAAATTAATTCTCTCTTCTTCGTTCCCCACGAGAGTGTAAACATTTTGTGGTAGTTCTCTTACAAGAAATCTCACCAAAGATACTTCAGCCTGGAGCATCACAAAAGATAGAGCAATTAAGATAGGATCCAGAAAGAGCATATTTAGTCAACTGTCTTCTGATAAATCCACCCTCTCAAAAGTCAATTAAAACTGTTATTTTACAGCATCATGTTTATTCACCACAGCAAGATCTAACTAGCAGCAAAGACTTACACGGGAGGGGAAGAGCAAAGCTTCCTGCTCTACTCGGGCGAGTTTTTACTTAAATCTATTCCACTATCTCACTAAACATTTCCAATTTGCAGGTTCCATTTTCCACTTAACTGGAAAAACAAACGGAAGCTGTCCAGAATGCAGCCTGAGCCTTCCGCCGGCGTGCCCCTGCCCACGCTGACTACGCGTACATCTACACATCTTTTAAATACCTCCAGGGCTGGGGACTCCACCATTATCCTGGGCAGCCTGGGCCGATGGTTGATGAGCCTCTCAGTGAAATTTTTCCTAACATCCAACCTAAACCTCCCCTGGCTCAACTTGGGGCCATTTCCTCTTATCCTGGCGCTTGTTCCTTGGGAGAACAGACCAATCCCTCCTTTCAGGGGGTCATAGAGCGATAAGGTATCAATAGCTTCTTCCTTTAAGGCAGAATCCTGAATTAGAAAGCGAGTCCATGTTTGTGTGCTTAGTTCCACGAAGTCTCTAAGGATGGAGAAACCGTAAGCAAAAGGCTGACATGACTTTTTCTGCCAGCATCTGGGATACAGCACATCAGTGTCTGGACAGTTAACACCCATGGGAGCCAGTGGTGACCCTGGGCAGTAGAAGGAACAACCTGGACAGCAAGAAACCAAAGCACACAGCCAAGAGGACTTCAGGTTATTCCATATTAATTCAATATTTAAATATTCTTCATTCTACTAAAGTCAGGATGAAATATTTTTATGTATTTTGAGCCTTATTAAAACCTAGTCTTCCTTTTTAAAACAGAACTTAATTGAAACCAGCTAGGAGCAGCAAGTTTCATTTATCATGAAGTGACATTTTGCAATTAAAATACAGTTCAGAACAAAATGTTTAGCTGCAAAGGCATGAATTTTCCCTTCTTCATGGTTCCTGCCAACTCGCCGTTATTATGAATGGGGTTAAACCTAGAAAACAGGCTGCTGCTTCTTCTCACTAAAAATTAACTGAAAGGAAAACAGAGATCATTTATCTAGAAATGGCTCCCACCTTCTCTTTTTAATGAGACAGGGCATGCTGTAGAGTCTGAACTGATGTCTGTGGGGCTGGTGAAAATTAATAAACGGGATTAATGGCAATGGCCAAGAAGGGTACAGACGTTTCCTCTGTCAGCTACTGAGCCCTGCCTACAGAGCTGAAAGGGTTCTGCTTGTAATAGCTATAAGCTGTTGTAAGCTGGAATCCAAAGCTGACTGGCAAATTACTTTGGGATATTTCAAGTCATTCGTTCCTTTTCCTAACGCCACATTCCGGGTGCTTGGAAAATCTCCGTATCTACGCGCAGCAGCAACATGCACAAACTGCTCATGCAGGCGTGGAATACGTGTAAGAAATTCCTCTTCTTCTAAAGGGAATGTGAGATGGAATGATCACTCCCACTGTAGCCTTCCACTTCAAAACACAAAGGAACGGGATTTGGTTTCAAAATCTGTCAGCAAACTCGGAGTAAAGAAAACATTCTCGCTACCCTCACAAAGTGAGCGTGCTCCTCGAGCTCTGAAGTAGGTTAATACCACGATTACAGCATTTGCAGAGTTTTGCAACGGCACACTGCTCCAATCTCCTTTCATACTTAGCAACCACAAAATGCTTTTTTTGTACAAAGGTTAAGTACATTAAAGAGGAGTCATATGAAGCTTTGGCCACACCTCCATCTGACATACGACATAACCTGCAGGGTACAATGGCTTGATATCAGAGTTACTCGGTGCTTTTGGCACAATCTGGCCACTTTACTACCACTGCTCTGTTAGGAGGTATTGTAAAAGGGGAGCATGAAGTGCTATCTCCAACCATGCAATGGATTTAGTGCTTTGGCTTAATATAGGAAGTTAACATATCTAAGAAAATAAAACAGTGATGACTAGAATCATACTAACTGTGAAATCTCAGACCTCAAAGCCCATCACACACAACAGATCAAATGAAAATCTGACCCTAAATGCTGGCAAAGGAACTCAGAAGGTGATGTACTCTGAATATTTTGTCTTGGTCATACCAGCATATTAATGTTTTCTGGACATAAAAGTCTGGCTGACTAAATGCCCTTATTTCAGGGATACTTATGCAAGCAGCACTGGCCATAGGGAATTGGTTGTGTTACACACCTACTAATGGTCATTAAGTCACTTTTGTGTCTAAAAATATTAAAATTATGTTGTTAAGAGAAAATGCCAATTTCCTTCTTTCAAATTTGTTTCTTTCCCACCTCGTAGACTTCCATTTCTAATTCTTTCAGCTTGTCAGTTCTGAGTAACTTGGTTAAAAAAAAATGTTATTTGAAGGGTTTTGAGTTTAATGCAGGGCAATAACCTTGAATATTTTAAAGCAGCAAGAAAGCAGCTTAACCACACATTTCAGCAAGTCTAAAGAGAGAAAATTTGAAAGGTATTTATAGCTAGTGCCTCTTTATTTTCACATCTCAGGCTTTTAGAACCTTTGGTCTAAACCTAAAGGGGAAATTTTCTCCCTTTGAACTTGGTTACTTCAAATGGAAATTTCATTACTAACCTTAGAGAATTCAGTCTCCTCCGAACATCAGCTGCTTTGGAAAGAAAAACCAACTTGTGTTTGGCTATAATTAGTGTGGTAACAGAAATGACAAAATCTGGCTTGCAGAGTTATTGGGGATTAACAAACGATGATGATGTAATGATTTAGACCTATCTGCTGGAGATATACTGCACTTTTTTTCTAATTGCCTTTTGTTTTCATAATTCAGGAGTTTAATATAAGCCAAAGAAGTATTTCATATAAACACAATAATTTCACTTAGTAAATGTCCTGTATCCAACTGCTCTGTGGACAGGGAGCCCCAAATGATTGATTCCACCACATGATAAAAAAAAAACCCAAACCTCCTCTGTGATCTTCATAATCTTTTCATTATATTGGCAGTTTATGCAGTGAATAGAATATGAGGAATTACTGAATTAGGGAATTACTGCAGAGAGTTTACTAGGTTTTCAAATACATTGGATATATATATTTACTTTATCTATTGAAATGACCATGTCTCTGAAAATGGTTATGAGATAATTTCAAATGAAAAAAATAATAATAGAACATCCTAGCTGTTTTTAAACAGAACAAAGGTTCCCTGCTTTCACAAGATCCCACCCCAGGATCCTTCTTACTCTCTTAAATATCTCTCTATTAAAACACCACACACATAAACCTATGAATTAGTATTCAAAGAGGCTTCCAGCTTGTTAGAAGTCCTTTCAAGCTGTTTTTCAAGCCCCAGTTGTGTTTCACTGAAGTAACTAGTCTGGCAGCTAGTGGGACTAACTACACTTGCCTGGTAAGGAAGGACTTGACCTAAAGACAAACCTCCAATATCCTGGACCTCGTGAACGTATGCACACACAGATGAGCTGCAAAGTACAGTTCAGAAAGTGCTGCCAAAATAATCCTTCCTGAATACTGCTCTGACTGCACCCCTCTGAAGCCCTGCACTGATGTCCAGTCGTTCAGACTATTCATTTTAAACCTATTACTCCTTCCTTCCACCCACAGCTTCCTCAGAAATAAGATCCAGATTCAGACTATTCCCCAAAAATCACATCCAAAGTCATCAGGAGGGTCAAGCTCTTCTTCCCCCTCTGTGAATGGGAGGGATCCCCAACTCCTTTTCTCTTTCTAAAACATTACCTTGCATCAGAAAAAGGTTCCTTAATGAAGCCTTAGTGAGAAACAATACTGCTCTATGAAAAGTTCCTTTGTTAACATATCTCCTGTTTTGTTGAAAACAACCAACCCAGAGCAACTGCTGAACACTGCCAGTTTCTCTGGCCTTACTGAATTCGCACGTGAGCAGATCTGCCTTCCTTTTTGACATCTACTTGACTACTGAAGCACCACTGTCAGCTTGGATACTGTGACTATTTTCTTCTTCCAATTCCTTTCACGTCCCTATGATGTGTCCTCTTGCAAAAGCTGTTTATCAGACTGCCTTCTCGAAACCATTCCAATCCTTTCTAAAACCAAACGAAACCTAGACTTTTATTTTTTTAAATATATATGAAAATAATTTTTCTAAGCTATAAAGACTCTAGATCTGCTAGTGCTTCCATCAATACCTGTGGATTCCCATTTGGCTTGGGGGATCGTGTGAACAAAGCAGGCAGCTCCCTCTTGTCTGTCAAGCGCAGAAAGCGGCACCAAATGGAGCCCATTCCACGGCCACTGTCCTTCCATTCACTGCGCAGGGCAAAGGTCTCCAGGAAACAGCAATATGAGCTCAGCTCATTAAAACCAGTATGAAAATGTATATCCTGAAGAGATGTTAAATTAGGCTTACACAGGCAACTTTGAGTCTGTGCTTCCTTAGAATCGTAGCGCTTAACCTTATAGCCCCAGTATTTCTTTAATGCAATTAGATACAGACAGGTAGATAGAACATATTGCTTCAGCTACAGTCTAGCAAAGGGAAAGAAAATAGGTGAGCTAGATGAAGAACTCCATGGGTAGCTTTCATTTTGACTTCTGTGTTGATGGAGCAACAGTTTGCTTTCTCCCCTACTGCAAGCGTCACAAAGTAGACACAAAGCCCAGAGAGACCACACACTATTCACACCTCTACTTCAAACCTGATCTACTTGAAGCAAGGAAGGTTGGTTTTGCAACTGAGCAGCCAAATGATAATTTGCCCTACTTCTCCTATTTTTATTGCTGGTTTGCTGCAATGAGTAATGTTGTCTCCAGGAAATGCAAGTGAAAGCTATTCTGTTCATGTCAGAATAATAATGGATGTTGTGCTGGCAACTGCCCTCCTGCCTGCACAGCAGCATAAATAAAAGGAATTGGGAAAAGCCAACAGGACTATAGGAAATAAAGTGTGTAAACTCACCCGCCTGCAAGTAAGTGATAACTTCTGCTGTGTAGTGTTTTAGCCTGGGCAACAAGTACAGGATAAAGACCATGTCTAAGTCAGAAGTGACTCAACTCCACTGATCCTCCTCTATGGAGAGAGGCACTGGCTGTTCAGAGGGGGTCAAAGCAGGGAAGTGCAGCTTGTGAGATGTCAAGAGTGCTTCCATACGTGGCTATGCAGACAGCAACAGACTGGACAATGGCCTTCTCCAAATCTCAGGTTAGCTCAATGCGGAGGATATTGGTTAATCTCAAGTTAGTCCAGAGCTGAGTAAATTCAGTGCTGAGCTTTGGTCTCACTGTTGTTAGCAGGAGAAGGAAATATGTCAAGAAACATTAAAGAATTTGCTCCTCATGGCTTGGATTCAGGTACAGGTCTATTCACAAAAGGTTTCAGAAGGTGGTCCCTAGTGATGGAGGTCTCCAGGGGACAGCTGATGAACACCAGTACCCTTATGCACCGAATTTACAGGTTTTCTGAACCTCATAAAGGACCCTCTGTTTTACTAGGCAGCAAGTGCTCTCATACTCTCAGGAAAAGAGTATCTCTCAAATAAAAGTGACTTAACAGGATCATAGGTGCATAAACCATCAGTCTACCATTCAGTTGTTCATGATTTTAACATTATAGGCACCAGGAACCCAGCAACAGAAACCACTCTGTGAAGAGGATAAGAAAAGCTCTTGAGGAACACAGCACGAGGACTGCCCTTGGCAGTTTTGGTATGATCAGGGTACATCACCACTTTGCTCCCAGGACACAGGTTTCCCACAGTTTCCCAGCAGCCAGAACCCGCTTACAGCAGCTGGTCTGACCCTTGGCAATGTCTCCACACTTGCTACCCAGCTCTGTCAGGGCCTCCAGAGAGACACATCTTCCCTTGAATCCAAACCTATTTCATGCAGGACTCCAGGATTTTATACACATATTCTGGGGCACATCCCTGGTAGAACAAAGGTACCAAAACGTACTCTGATTCTGCTTACCTGCAAGACCCAAAGCATTCTGATGTCTTTGGCACTGGTTGCTAGTTTGTAAAAATGAAATAAATTAATAAATAAATGAATGCTCTTGCCTACGTTTATATCACAGGGGACCTTGATTCTTTTTCATACTCTAAACCCACTCAAAATCCAGATATACCTTGAGATCTGATCTTGCATTAAAATATACATTGAAAGAGCTGTAAAAACCTCTTAACTGAAATGTATAGAATGCACCTACCCTGATTTCACTATGGATTTCCCTAGTTCAAAAAAACCCCAACAAAATATTTTGCTTTTTCTTCAGCCCCTTTTTTCACACAAAAGGCCCACACAAACACATTGTTAAACTAAATATATTGTCTCATCTGCAAAACCAATCAACTGTTAAAAGAGAAATACATTTTTCCTGTCTTTACACTAATACTAGCTGTTATATATAACAATGTTTAGTTAAAAGCACTACAAATAATAATTATTTCTAAGGGCATGTTGAAGAGGAATTAATTTTCAAGAGGAATGTTATGCTTAAACACGCTCATCCACTATGCTGCTGGACAACCCAAATACATTACACACTCTATCAGCTTTTTTCTGGATGGCCAATAATGTCAATATTGATTCTATGGCTACAGCACATCTTCCACAAGGCTCTTTTCTTCACTCCTGAAGAGCACAGTGGATGTCTGGCTCTGACATATTTATCACGGGGAGTCAGAGCCTGTTTCTTGGCCAAATTCACTCTATATTTCTTGAAGAGCTTAATTAGGAATATGCCACAAGGCATGAATGAAGGACTCAAGTTCAGCCACAGTATATTTCAAAAATTTTTGTGGGCAAGTTGTTTTTAACAGCGTTCAAAAGCTCTACAGTTATTTTGATAAGGACACAGTTATTTTTCAACTGAGGTTTCTATGATTAATTTACCAAGATATTTAGGCAAACACTTCTGTTTCTGGCTGCTTAAATACACAAGCACGTTTAATTTGTGTGCTGCTGTTTAATTTCTTTGCAAGTTGACTACTGAAATTTCTGTGGTGATATTACTAAGAGAGTGAGACATATCCATTAAGAGCACAAAATAAAACCCAGGACCCTCAGATTACACACCAAGCTCTGTCCTGATCTGTGGTGTAATCTTAAGAAAGTAATTGAGGATCAGCACTGGCTTTTGATGCAAAGATCTAAGCACCTCTGAAATCAATTTACATCTCCCCCATATGTACACTGGTCATGAGAGCTCATTACTTTGCATAAATTAAGTAAGACTAGGTAAGTGTTGAGGAATTCTCCCCATGAAAAAGTGACATCAGTGCTAAGTGTTAGCTGTTGATTTCAGAGAAGACTGGTGAACACTTTAATACTTCCAAGATTGCTGGGATCGAGCTCATATTCCAGATTTACTTGTCTTTGATTTCTCTCCAGCAAAATGGGAGCATTTATCAATACAGCTGATAGCCCTACTTTAGAGTGAGGAACACTTTGACTTATTTTGATATTGCTTGCAGAATTTCCCATACTGCTGATGGAAAAGGTGAAACGTTTCAGACAGCACAACTGTTCCAATGGGTGTGATGTGACACACGGGCAGGATGCTCTGCAGTAATATTTATTAGGAGAGCAAGGATGAAGAATGGTACAAAAACATGATCATCATCAACATACTTGTCCCTAACACTTGTGATCCATATTAGGAAACTTCTAATCCAGACCTCTAGAGGCATTTTAACAACTGAACTGGATGAATTAGCTCACTCCTGCTCAGTTACATTCATTATATGACAGATTTTTCTTCCCCAAACTCTAAACAAAACTTAATTTATTTTTTTTTTTTTCTGGGAGTCTTTTCAATGACTACAAGTGGAGGAAAAAATTTCCCTGGAAAATTAACTTGCTTGTCTGTTTGGAAGTTCTACCTCCTACCCAGCCCCAGTCCCTCACTTTCAGTCTGTTGTTGAATCAAATCTCAGATGCTGTTCAATAGTTAAGTGGATGAAGTTAGGAAGAAATTAGAGCACAGGCTGCACTGGCTGCAGAGGTGCTGCTCCTCACTGCCAGCCACCAACAGAGTTCCTAAGGTACAGCCAGCCCTGGAACACAGAACACCCTCCCGTATTTAATGACGGCTCCACAAGTCAAATCCTCCGCGGAGCGTGCCCCGCATGAAGCTCCTAATTACCAGTTTGAGCTGAAATGCTGTGACGATTGTTAAAGCTCTGAGAAATGATAACGTAACAGAAGCTCTCAGGAAGAGTTACTCTTAACTCTCAACAGATTATTGATTCCTCCACAGAGGAGCAGCACAGTAAGAAGAGCTCCAACCTTAACTTGGGCAGACCTGTCTCTCAATTAACAACAACAGTAAACATTTTACCCTCAACAAGAGCCAACATCCATCACCCCTGAAGAATGCTCCAATTAACACAACCAGGGACCTCCTTCGGATGAACGCAGCGTTTAAAAGAGAACCCACGAGCTCTCTAATTTATGATAGGTTATTGGATAACTCTTGTTAATTATAGCTACACAATGTCAAAATTAATGATTTTCCCACCCTCTTTCAACTTGAGAATGAATTCATAACTTCTATCAAGACTCAAAAGACGTGCAATTAATATTGTCAGCAACCATTTCACAAAAGAGATTTGTTCAAGAAAGACATGTGGACGCAATTAGGCTATCAATTAATGATGCTGTTACTTGATCTATAAATTATTGAAAAACTCATAACTACGGCAAGGAAACAAAGCAAATCCACTCCCCGTCATTGATAAGCTCCTGGCTGTGCTCCTCTTTCATTATTCTTTCGATCAAATTTGAATTCTGCTGGATTCCATGAATCTCAGCTATGTAATCAGAAAAATAAATGAACCTATACCCATCTGACAACTCGAAATGCCTCATTACAATGATGACGCTTTAATTGTTGTTAGCTGATCATAATGTAGGAAAAAATAGATAATTAATTAAAGAAACCCACAACTGTCATTGTTCATAGTGCTTATTAATTTAAGCTGAAGTTCCAGTCTGAAAATGAACCTGTCAAAACTGCACCGAGATTTCTATGCATCAGCAAAATTGCTCAGAAACCTCCATCCCACTCTCAAATTTAACAATGATCAGTCCAAAGATTGCATTCAAGTGAGGTCTAAGAAATCCAAAACGGGACTTGGGTAGCATTTGGCACCTGTGGTGAAAACGGAAAATGACGAAACGTAACCTTGTTTAAAGGCTGCTCATCCCCAAAGGCTTTTAAACTAACTAGGTACCTCCTGTTTGATCCTAGTACGACTAGAGTTTTGCTTCTGGGGATGCAATGGATTTCTTTATATAGTCAGACAGACTCCAGTCTCTCATTAGAGCTTAAAAGACCCAGGAAATAGATGTGACTCTGCCAGAGGCCCAATCTGATCTATGTGAATGGTCCTGGAGTCCCAGCACTCATTTTAATTAGTACTCAAGACAGTTCAAATGGGACACTTAAGCTTTTTGCCAGCCTGATCCCAAGAGCATCCAACTCGGGCCTCCTATCACCAAGGAAGCACTGCCCTGCAACACCCTCTGCTCTGCTGGTGCAAGCCAGGGAATTCCTTACCTGCCTTTAAACACCCCCCTGAGTGGAGTCCTCTCTCTCTCCCCCTCCTCAAGCCCAGCTTCAGGACCTGCCCATCCATTCGGTCAAACACGAAGAGCCCAGCTCACGTCTATGAGAAGGCATCTGGCCCTGGTACAGACAGCACATCACATTCCTACGGGCTAGTTCTGGCAAGCCCCAGCCTGGCAGCCTGCCTGCTGTGAAAGCTGCTTCCAGATGCCACGTGCTACCCACGCACTGCACTGGAAATGTATTAAATAAGGGAATTTCACCCACGGGGATCCTTAGCATCAAAGATCGTTATGCTGATTATCAACATGCCTGAGCTCCTCTTTGTATCTTGCTCCTCTTTTTAAAAGGCTCTGTCATTTTGAGAATTGACTCGAGTGTCTTCCTACAGGGGATGTGGTGAGAAATGATTTTGCAAAAAAATATCCTAAGCTTCAAATAGAATAATTACAGAAAAGTGCAAGAGGAAGAAACCAAATCCCTAGAAGAGTCTCCTGGCCCCTCCGAAACAGATGCCAACCTGCATTCAAATCTGGTAGCCTGGCTCACTTCTTGACTGACCTCCCATTTCAATCTTCTGTTTAAGTTCACTTAGGAATAAGGGATTTTCCAAGGCATTTATCAGCACGGATTCAACACCAATGCAAGACATTTCCCCCAAAGAGGTCTCTAAATCAATTTTAATTCCGATAGGCTCAAGTAGATGTTTTTAATTTGATTCAATAATCCATACACACTTATAAAATGGCTTTTCCCCCATGTACTGCAAGACAAACATGGTTTATTTCTAATAACTTTGGCTAATAAATATTAGAAATTTTCTATCCTGAATGGTACAAAGATGTAATTTTTAGATCACCTCTCAATGAACCAGATGACATAAATCAATGTAGTAAGATCAGAGCGTTATTTGAATTATCAATTCCCTAAATACTTCTTAAAGAACACACGATTTTTGGCAAATGCACACACAAAATTAAAAAAAAAAGTCACCAAAAAGAGTCCTAGAATAGAGCTTTCTACATCTCCTGAGAATTTTGCATTTCCTTTTAGAGAGCACCAGGAAACCTCTTTAAGGGTATCTTTTAAAATTTGAGCAAGTTCTCAAAAGGTAAATTCAACAGCTACTAGTAGCCAAGAGTGTCGTGAAGATTGGGCCTGGAGATGGGGGAAGGCATTAATATAATCTTCTCTAATAGCATCTAGTGCTCTGTAAGCTCATAAAATGGAATCAAGTGTAGAAAGGAAGGCTGTGGAGGGCAGGGTGAAACAGGGGTGTTCAGCTTGGAAGCATCTTCACAGCACATAGAGCAAGAAGGGAGAGTCTGGAGAGGAAGGGGGGTGCTTGGCTCCCCTCCATTTCCATGACTGAGTCTGTCTTCAAGTCACTGAAAACTCCCACCCTCTGCTGAGAGGATGAGCAGGACACACTTCTAGAGCCCATCAAATTCTTGATTTATCAGATCAATATTGACTGAATAAAAGGCAGAGTTAGTACTTGGGTTTTTTAATAGCCTCATTCTCAGTTTATCCAGGGTGATAATGTTAACATACACTATTACAATTTGATATTACCATATTAATACTGAACATACCTATAGTATATTAGTTTTGCAGCTGCAATTCTACTTAAATAGCAGCTTCTGAGAGGATTTTTGTATCCAAGTTCTTGTTCTACTGTGGCACTAATCCTTTAGTGTTGGAACAGTGCACCACTGTCTTGCAAACCACCTCTGATGACAATGGAGAGAGACCAAAGAGTTGACTGACTGGAAAGCTTAAGGCTGTAAAAACACTGTGCCTAATGAGAAATGGTTTAATAATCCCTTTTAAATGAGTTTCTTGGCATCTGACTACATAAAGAGCTATGTGTTCTCACCAGCTAAATGAAATACTCGGTAAAACCTGCAACTCTGCAGGAGCACTAAAGTCATCTGCCCCATCTGCAGCAGAAATCAAACTATTGCCCTGTCACACAAAAATCAGCAATCTAGCACCCAAAACCAGTTACAAGAAACCACAAAGCAACTTCACACACATCCCACCCCACTGCAAGGGTGTCAGTCCATCCCAGTAGCAGGACTTTGCATTTGACTCCCTGAAAATCATGGGACCCTCCCGAACCTTTCCTCTAACTTGTCCAGGTTATTGTTTGCTTAACCAAGATGTTCCATTAGGAAGTTACCAAACTTGCTGCTCTTTCTCAGCACAGAGCTGNGATGTTACAGTGCCTTTACCTCAAGGCAGGAACTAAACCAGATGCCTACAAGTAATGTCATCTGCCCGTGATTTTCTTTGGGCCATTACACTTCAAGAAGACCAGCCTGCATTTATCTAACATTTTATCTTGTTAGATATTCATATACATCACATATCTCAGGAATCAGGCTTTGTATGATCTCAAGACTTCAAATAAACACTGCCTTACTGTATCCTTACACAGATAGAGTGCTAAAGATTTAGCCAACACTCCAGAGGAGACTTGTGCTGAGATAGAGAAAGAACCCTGACCATGTTCTAACTCCACACTATCCCTCATCTCTTTTCAGTCACTCCAGATCTTCTGCACGGGATACAGCTGTGGGACAGATGTTCCATTAGGAAGTTATCAAACTTTCTGCTCTTTCTCAGCACAGAGCTGTCAACTGCAGCTGGCAGGAGAACGACCAGAACAGTGGATGTAGGACAGCAGAAGAGATCCCTCCCTGCTCTGGATGGAAGTGGTTCCATGGCTCTTGCAGAAGTACAAAACCTGATTCACTGGAAAATACACTAGAGCTGAAATTTCTCTTTATAAAGCAAAGGCTAATTTCTTGGGAATACTCAGCTCCATTGCATAATCAAACTCATTGATTAGCAATGTTAGAAACTTCAAGTTAGCACTTGCTACCTGTCATTCCTTGCAGTTAATGAACTTCAGAGGGGGAAAAAATAGTGCCATTTTTCACATGTCCATCACTCACACGACACAGAGCAAGGCTTGGTTGTTGCAATATACACAAATACATACAATTCTATGACAAGCAAAACAGCACATCAAGTTTCTCTTGACTTTCATTACATGGGATTTGAATAGCACACCCTGTCTGAATTGCACACCTTGTCTGTATAAAGCACTCACTGCACCCCGAGGCCTCCGGACGGCCGAGGGTGATCAGATCCACTCAGACTTGCACATAAGACACACAACAAGATCAGGTCTGGCAATGTGCTACTGCTACACGCTGTCCCTTCCAGCTCTTCAGATAGATGTACAGGCTGCAAGGAGCTCTGATCCCTGCCACAGAACATATTTTATACTTCTCAGCAGTAAAGGGAATTCTGAGTATTTCCATTTGGGGGACAGAATCAGATCTTGTGCAGAGAAGCATTCAGTTGTTATCATTTATCAAAATATCTTTGTAAGTTGGATGATGAATATTTCATAAGCATAAATATCAAGTTCCTGAAACAGTTGTTTGCTGTTTTCTGAAGTTTCACCCTCCAGCAGAGGACAGAACATAGAAGATGCAGGTCAAGAAGTTGTTACCCATTTTGCAAAGAACTGACATGTTTTAATTTCCTGCCTGCCCCAAAACACTGAATGATCCTACAACCAAACCATCTTCACTTTCCTTGACCATCTCTCTCTGATCACAGCCTGATTTACACCAAAGTTCCTCTATTTTTGCCCTTCCAAATTACAGGGGGTTTATCTTAAATGAATCTTTTTTTTTCCTTGAGTTTAGGCCTGGAGCAACCATAAGGATTCTAAACCATCATCCCAAACAAACACTTAAACTATTTCAATTGCTGCATGTCTTTTTAAAAATACAAATATCAAGATTTCTGATACAAAAGCTACAGCAAACACAAGGATTTAATTAGTGGTTTGGTAGAATCACTACAGTAAAAAGTACAGCAGCTCAGAAGTTGAACAAGTTATTTATCAAGTACCTAAGCAAAGTAAAATTTGCAATACACACACCTATGAGGGATTCTTAAAAAAACCTGTTAAAACTCTCACAAGTAAAAGGCTAAATTATACAGCCACAAAAAGAAATGAATGAGAAACTGAAAAGCTCAGGGGAAAGTTCAAATCTCAAGTACTAAAGCTATTAAGTATGATACTTCTGCTTTTTCGTTTGAGCAATTCACATTAAAACTGTTTTCAGTCTGAATTTCATTATTTGTATAGTTAAAAAAAAATAAATCGAAGATGGTTACACAGAATAACATGAATTATCACTAGAATTCAAGGTCTTGGCCTCCAAGTCGAGCAGTTATTTAAAACCATAAGCAATAAAACTACTAATAAATATATAAGGATAAAGATCCCTATTAAAAATCATTCAGTACTCCATAAGCAGCAAACTCCTACTGTCCTGTTTCTCGAGCTTACCAGTCCAAGGAACCACTCCACAATCTGATGCAAAGATGTAAATACAAATATAAACATCCAACTGGGAATTTACTTAAAGCTTCCCCTTAATTTTGAGGTTTTCTCCTCCTTAATTATATTTCCCAAACCAAATTACGAGCTACTGAGTTTTCTGTAACTTCAAAAAGTGTCAGTAAGATTCAACTTCCAGTAACAGAAAGTACTTTAAAGCTCTGCTTTAAGAAAAAAAGAACATAGGAACAAAGCCTATAGAAGAAAACTTATCAGCAGAGAAGAAAGAAGTGATCTTTTGCTAAGAGTTATTTCTAAAACTGCATTTCCATTTGTGAAACAACTGCAATATATAGAGTAAAAATGACTGAACTGTAATAGGAAAGTTCTTCCTTACATTTTAAATACATTTCAATAAGATACATTCTTCATCTCAGAGAACCAAATCCCATGTTCCCGCACCAGACTTCCACTGGGCTTAACAAATTTTGGTTTCACTGAGTGCACAGATAACAGGAGAACCATAGATGCATAAAAGGTGGATGTAGGAGCCAATTCAAGTACAAAATATGTAAGAATAAAGAGAAATGAGTCCCTACCTTTCTTTTTGGAGTCTTTCTTTGTGCTGGTTTTAACAGCCACTTGAAGTTCTGTCTCAGTTGACATCCTATATCCTTAGTCCTCTTCACACAGATCCAGGATCTCGGTCAGGCTCATTTAGAACGTCTCTCCAAGAGAATAATTCAGCCTTTCAGATACTATAACCCAAACAGTTCATCTCATTCACTCCCTTTGAGTGCTGTTAAAGAAGGAAACAAAAAGTAACAGTCATTTTCTGAGTTTACAACCAAACAAACAAAAAAATAGGGGTAAACCTTGGCAAGATGAAGAAAGTCCCCTATCTACAGGGCCACTAGCCCACGATTTTAGGTGCTGAAACACAGTCATCTAGTGCTGTCCAAGATGTTCTGGCACATCTGAAATGTCTTCCCAGGCTGGAGACACCACACAAATTGTACAGAGGATCTGTACTTCTGGTCCAGCAGCTGGAGGACAGACTACAAGGACTGCAAGGACTCAATTTTTAAGTGCAACAGTTCCAAGGTAAAAACATATTGCCAGATTCGTAACCTGAGATTTTTACTCCTCAAATGCTCTTTCAATGCTTTCCATCTCCTACTTGAACACAGACGAATGAAAAATGTCTCCATTACTCATACTGAGAGCATCACACTTTGTCACTCCTCTTGCTTATGACACTATTTCCAGTATAAATACACATTACATTTACATCCACCATGTAAACAAAGCTGTAATTCTCAACAGCCTTCTAGTAATTTTTCTTGCAAAGAGCTCTGAAAATACAATTGTTAAAACCTGCAACATACAAATGGGACAGGGGGCAAAAAGATTACATTTAGGGGGCAAGCTACAGCTTTAGATGACACAGAGATCCAGAAATGCTCCAGCTGTGAAGCCACCACAGTAACTGCAGCAATGATCTGGAGCAGTGGGAGGGAGGCTGTAAGTAGGACTGGGGATATGGAGGCTGGGGAGGTAAAAAAATACACAAAGAATAAACACCCAGGCAAAGAATAAACCATTAGTCCAATTCTACTCCTGGGCCTTCTTGTTTGGAAGGATGAGCCACCTGCTTCAGCCAGTCTGTTGAGGGCAGAGGGCTGTACTGTGCTGAAGCCACTGGTCATGATGCTCCCTTGCTAAATGCATCTCCTTAGCACTCTTTCTTTAGTGAAGAAGTTCTCATTATTAGCACAATTACAGTGAGGTCCATCTGGCCTGTCTGAACAGCTGCCTGGTTATTAAATAAGCATTTAATACAGAAATTAACCCAGCAGATCAGCTGGTTAGCTGGCCAGAGATTACCTTCACTTACAGTTATTTACTAACATCCCTTCTCTGTCATTTAAGAAAGCAATACACTGCAAACATTGAAGTAATTTTGACAGTTTAAATCACTTTTCACAGTAAGGGCTGGGAAGCCACTAGTACTTTCAAATCCAGGCTCTTTTAACATTTTTAAATGCTTCAGTAACACTACACTGCCATGCACCATCTGAAGTGATTTGATATTGCTGAAGTGTGTCAGGGGCTTTCTTTAATAAGCTCTTCAAATCTGTATGTGTATTATAGAATATTCAAAGATAGCTTTTCAAAATCTGCTGAACTGATTTTGAAATACAAAATTCCCTGTTCCTCCTCTGTGGAGTTTGAATAAGTGCTGCATAGAAAAAAGGAGGAAAAACAAAGCAACTTGCAAATCAAAGTTGCAGCGCTTGCTAAACACACCTTGGAACACCCAAAAAACCTAAAAGTATTTTGATTAACATTCTCAGCTAGGAAAACAGGAGAAAAGGACAAAGCAAATTAAGATTTTTCTCTCTTTAAGAGACAAAATGAGTAAGATAACAGCTCCACAACTGACAATCTTGAGGATCTGAAGCGCTCTTTGGCCAGGTCCATGGCCAGGGAGATGTCTCTCCCCCAGGCATGGGTATGGTGGGACACCACGTGCAATGACTGCTGGGCCCAGATCAACACATTCGCTGTGCTGGGAGGGACCCACCTCATCCTGCCATCGCCAGAACCACTCCTCGCTCACGCCTGAAATCCCCCCAGCAAAGAGGGAGAAAAGCACTGCAGAGAACAGATGTCCCTCGCAACCCCCACCTCTTCCCCTCCCCCTGCACGCAGCCCAGTTTAATAATATTGAGTTTTACAGCACAGCAGAGATGCATCGGTCTTCACAGCTCAATGGCACTTAGAGCATCTCCCCAGTCACAGCTGGATTGACAGTTTATCTTACTGGAATTTGGATTTAACACTAGAACTTTACAAGATGCACTAACATCAACCACTTCACAAAAGGAAAATATTTCTAACAGGTCCCTTTGTAATAAAACCAAAACAAGGAGAAAAAAACAAAACAAGAAAACCAAACCACAAAAAATAACAGAATACCCCCAGGGTCAAGAGTTAGGCAAGTTGCAATGTCTCAGAAGGCTGCTGTGGGTACAAAGCATCAGTAATGTCATCTCCTGTAGTATCCTGCTTTCCAGGGGACAGCTGAAATAGCAGCATCTGAATGCCACTGAATATTTTAAAATAACAACATCCGACTGCTACCTCATTTGAAACTCCCCAGAAAACCTACATCCCCTTCAGGCCATTCCACCAAGTAATATATTTTAAAATAAATGCGTGTCTGTTTCTGGACAGGTTCACCTATTGATTTACTTTAAAACCTAATCAGGTCATACTCTCGCAGGCTCATAGATCGTTGAATAAAGTAATAGGTATCTTTGTAAAGCAGCACATAAACATCTGTCAGAGGCAAGCTGTAGTTCAAACTGCATGTGCTAGAGACAATTCCTCCAAAAGTGCAGGTCTTTATGTAAGCTACATTAGTAAACTTTCAGGCAGTGTCCACATTTCAGCCGTTTATTACCCAGATGAGAATGGCAGTCAATCTGCTCTTCACCGCAACAGCTTTTATTGTCTCCTCCAATCTAGGTCACCGTTGTTAAATACTATGGTCGTCCAACTGGGGGAAGTACTGCAGCATGTGTTTTATCAATGAGATGCTATTTTCTTTGATCAGTTCTGCCACATTTCTCTCCCTGCTCTAAAGACAAAATTTTGTTAGCTGCTTAAAAAAAAAGAAAAATATAGGGAAAAAGTGAAAGGAAAAAAGAATCCATCATCTTACACATATCCACTCTAATGATTTTGTGTGCCTTGTTACTGTTCCAGCTATTACAATGTTATGTGCATGCCTCAGCTTTTCCTAAAGAGGATTCAGAGCTCTTCGTTTTAAGCAAATACTGACATTTTCTGTTCCCTTATTAAGTGGCTACAGCAGGAACACAATCAGTGCATTCTGGAATTAACTGGCTTTTAATTCCAAGAGAAGTCTTAAGCCTGCATTCTGCATTACTCCTACGCCAGCACAAAACCCAAAGCCTTAGCAAAGAAACATTCATTTTTGCAAATTCACTCTGCAGCTGGGATTACCACAGGTTGGACCTTTTACACCCAGGGAAATGAGTCACGTGCTCCCCCCATCCCCGCATTTGTAAAACAACAATTTCTGTCAAATCGTTTGTCTTTCAACCACGCTTGGGCGAGCTCATGAAGGGGTTATTAGGAGACTTCCCCTGGCCCAAGCTATGAAGGAGGTCAGACAAGACAATCATATTTCCCCTCTGACTCGACAATACATGAATTTATTAATTTTCTTCTTGCTTCCAAACTTAAGTTCCCTCCCCTGAAACCAGTTTCCATCTGCTTATGTAAATGAAAAGCAGTCTTAGAAAGGATTTGTAACTAAGCCCTAGCATTCTCTAGGTATTTAAGTTCTCCACAGCCCCAAAGTGGGATTTGACAAGAGGATGGTACGTCTCTGGTTTGGCAAACCCTGGTTGGAAAAAACAAAACCCACGTCACCATCCTTAGCTCTTGCTTTTGCACCTCTGAAGTCACACAGTTCACTTCCTTCACTCCAGAGCACCCAGTGTAATCACCTCTAAGGGAGCACTGACACCCATCATTCTGTAAGTGTTAAAGTTCAAGCGTACAAAAGGGGCAAAATCTAAGTGACAAAATTGTTTTCTAAGTGCTGTGATCCTGGAAAACTGAAAACAGTTCAAGCACAAAGGACTGCTACCCAGAGAGAGAGAGAAAACCACTCCTCATCTGACCACAAAGCCTAACACAGGGAACTTCAGTGGGACCAGACATGGACAGATGGTAGAAAAACCCATCCTGGCCATCCCTGCCCTTTATACCCTCCAGAGAGAGGAGGCCATGAAACCCTTTGGACCTGAGCTATTCTGTACTCATCAGCTCATCTTGCTTACGGTCAGGTATTGGAAACATCCTGTGGGAAGCTGCCTGCTTGGAGTGTTAATCTTTCACAGCAGGCACTCCACTCATTCCAAACTGAACCCCAAGGAACTGGTCCAAACCCACTGAAGTATTTCAGTTATTATGGCCTGTAAGAACAGGAAGATGAGGTAAAAGAGAGAGCTTATTGACCCAGAGGAGAAAATGAGGAGGAAAAGAGATGCAAATGGCAAACATGTCTGTAGATACTTCATTAAAGCAACTTCCACAGCAATGTGTTTGGCAGTAAAATCTGAGCCAGTCTCACGCATTAAAACCCTGCAAAGGAGAAGAGTCTCCGTTAGACTGTTGCACATGTCCAGCTTCTCTTCCCTCATATGGTTTGCCCACAGAACAGGGTAATACTCTGCTTCTGGTGACAGCCAAATGGCTGTCACAGCATCACTGCTGTTTCTTCACTGGCAGTTCTGATGCCTGTGAAGGTGTCACGACACTTGCTCTTCATGCACACAAACTGAGATCCTCCACAGACATCCATTCCCTCAGCAGGCATGCATAAAGCCAAGTGCCCACTTGAGCTCCTTGAACCCCCCTCAGCAAAGTGCAAATGCTCCTCTGAAACTCAGCTCCCTCCTGAACCCACCACGGTCCCCAGGGCACACAGCCCCCAAAGACTCACAGCTGCCTCCCTATTCCATACTCAGTTTTATTTGCTCCCAAAGGAACAAGCACCTCCCTCCACCTCTGGTTTTCAGCATCTGAAGACAGAGAGGAGATGTATGTGATTTATTATGCTGTCTGGAGTGAGACACCAGAAAGATGCTTCCTGATTAACCCTTTTTAATGAGTCTGACATCAGAAACACTCAGCACTCAAACTGTATCATTTCATTTCCCATTGTATAGAGTTACTGTTTGTTTAGTTGTATTGATAGAATACTTCTCTCGCCTCCTGAAAACAAGCAGCTTGTTTTTGAAAAAACCTACATGCAACTGAGGCAAATAAAGTATTAAATTATTAAATTTATTGTGGTTCACAATATGCTTCATTATTCCATCTCTAGGGCACCTTTCAGGTTTGCTGCCCGGTTCCTTGGATGGTGTAAACAGCACCACTGAAGCTGATTTACGACTAGAAGAGCATCTTGCCAAAAATTGACCTATAAAATATTTCCAAAGTAAGATTTTATAACTCTTCCAATGACAGCAGGAATAATTACCAAAATTCCTCCTGGAAATCACTCCGTGTCTCGGTGACCAGTACACTCCACCTCACCAATTATTCACCACTACTATTTACTACCCACTAGAAAACGCTGACTAGATTAAAAAGATGCTTTTCACAGAAGTAAGTTGATTTCATCAACATTTTTAATGGGAAATTACTAATATTTCACTCTAGTATTGCAGTTTCTAGTTTGTATTAGAGAGGAAAGCATTCTGGAAACAAAAGGTAAAGCAGAACACGGCGATTTTGCTGTAAAAGAATTAAAATATACTTTCAAGGTATGGCATTTTGTATTTGAGAGAAAACACACGATGTCAGCTCATCATTCCTTTGTGGGAGGATATTCAGATAGTTTAAGAAAAACTGCTCAATTTGATCCAATTGCTAAAGACCAATAGAAATCTTTTATTTTCTTCCCCATCCGTTCTTTCAAGGTGAAATTCAGCCTGATCAAAGAACTTCTTTAATCACAGTGTAAAGCCTTTTTCAGAACAACACTAAACCAACCACCCAGCACTGAGACCACAGGAGCTGCTGTTCTCCCCTGTTCTCTGCTCTGCTGCTGGCCAGAGCTGGTGCTGTGCAATCCCAGCGCTGCCGTCTTCCCTCTGCTTCCTCTCAGCCTGATTTCTAGTAACCAGGTATCGGCTTCAACTCTCTGCAATAACATTTAACATCCCTTCCACAGGTTTTGTTAACACCTACCTCTGCTTTGAGCTAGGCATGCACTGGGAGCATCACCACGCCACGTGAGTAGCATTGCTTCCAGGACTCTTGCAAGGCTAGAAGGGACGGAAGCAACCCCCCCCAGTCTTTAGATAGAGAAAATTAAAGGTTGAAAATGAAAATGGCAATGGCTGTTATTAAAAACAGTGGCAGTGCTGTATGCCCTCGATTCCCCAAGAAAGCATGCAAGGCTGCTGGACAAGTGCATTGCCACTCAAGTGCTATTTGTAAGCTTTTGCAGGGTATTATGTAAAAATAGAGCCCTGCCACTGAACGGAACAGGCTTAAAACCTTCACATCATTCCTCGGACCCTGAGAGGCTGCTGTGTTACCAGAGAGCATAGGAAGTTGTTCAGATTGGATGAGAGATCCCCAGTGCCCCTGGCAAAAGCGAATTACCTAAATGCTTTTCCTATACCAACTGCGTTCCGCCCAGAATTTACAACACCCAGACCACCACACTGCTGACCCTGCAGCAGAAAAGAAAAAGAATTTCTGTGTAAGAACAACCAAGAAAAAAAACTCACAGCAGCTACAGATACTGCTCAGACACAGCCTGGCTGTACACTGAGCTCCACGGGCAGCAAGCTGCCTTAGCCCTCCATTCAAGTCAATAAAGTCACCCCAGCACAAAATCAATAGCGTTACATTTGACTTATATTGGCGGAACTCCATTGACTTTAATGGAGTTGGAGCTACACCAATTTGATGCCGGTGTATCTGCATTAGTGTCAGTGAAGTTATGCTGGCGTGACTGATGTAAACAACACCAGCCCAACCAACCCCTCTATGTCTAAGATTCGATGTCATTAACTCCCAAGCGACAACAAAATGCAAACCTGTACGTTACCAAAGCGGGGTCTTTGGAATTTGTTTTTGCCAGGCAGAAGAACGGCTCTTTTGTGATCCTCTCAGCACCAAAGAAACAGAGGGAAGACTAAGAAGGGAAAAAGGACAAAGTACACAGTTGGGATGGCAGTGTTCTGTAATTAGAGCTGTTAAATGATTACTAAAGTGCAGTGGTGCAATCATCACCCTGAAGGAAAGGGAGAAGTATGCAGGCAGAAGCATCACCAGGGAGAAGGTAAAAGCAATGTCACAGACACCATGTTTTATATTTAAATGCAAATTCCTCACAATCAGAATCTGGGCCTTCTAATTGGAAGAAAAGGTTGTGGAATTAAATGTCTCACATGCTGGACAGCTCAGCATGTTTTTAAGTGGCACAGTAAGTTGAAGGCAAGTTATTAATCTCCTGTCCTTTGAAGAAATATCTTAATTTTTTTTTAATTATTATTTCAAGATTACATTCTTAATACTGCAACTGAGATTGAACCGGGACTCACCCTCATTCATTTTAAATAAAATACAGCACAACACCTACACAAAATCCAACTTAAGCTGTACTTTGAAATCTGAAGTGGAGCTAAGTGATGCTTTATACCAGCTTTCTTAATGCACGTGGATTTTGCACCAACTTTTTCAGGTCCCTCTGAGATTTGCTGAGTCACATACATTAATCTATACATTGTGCCCTTCCACTTTCTGAATGTTTCCTGACATAACAGCAAAGCAAACTTTCCTGATGTCAACAACAACAAAAAAACCCTATGCCAGGATCTTTCTCCACTGCTATTTTTCAGCACTCAGCCCTTGTTCCTGGCAGTTAAGTACTGGGAAAACTAATCAGAGGACTTCACCTTGCTGTAAACAGACTTTTGATTTATTACACCAAACCCAGCCACCAGACTCCTACCAAAGTTCATTGACCAGCAGAGCAATGGAGAAAAAGCAAAAAGCTTTCTTGACTGTTAAGTATGAATTTACACATACAAGCACATGTTATTGTCACATTGTTGTTCCACAACTAAAAAATATTAGTATTTTCAATAGTCTAGTTAATGAGCTTGAGCTACAGAAATACATTTGACAATTCCATTTGAATACTCTGGCCTTCAGACTGGCAATGTCACTCAGGAAAATAATTCCACACTACTGCTAAGAGGAACAGCAGTCAGACTTCTGAAGAATACCAAATAGAACTATTTGAGAAGGGCTGAGAGATTTTACTGGAGAAATTTCAAACCATAAATAATTTCCCTGAATTCACTTATCTGTTCTCATCTCATTTGTGAGTGCAGCGCCTTGTATCTGATTATGTTCTACAATGCTCCACAAATGCCTCTGCTTTGTATCAGGAAGAATATTAACCACTTGAAAAGGGAGGGAGCACCTCCCTTAAGAGGTCAGGGTCTAAGCATTTTCTGTTTGTTTGTGGGTAAGGTTCAGCAGCATTTCTGAATAATAAAAAGACAGCACTCTTCCCACAGAAAACCACCTGACCATCTCACCCTTGAAACTGCTTGGGCCAGCTGTTGTTTCTGTATCAAAATTCCCTGTAGAGAAACATCCACGTAGGGAAAGACACCAGTCTCCACTCTGCTATGACCAACACCTGGAGGGTGACTACATGACCACATCAGGCACTTCCAGAATCAGAGCCTAAGTGATCAGGTTAGAGACACTGTAAAAGGAATTACTCAAAATAATAATAATAATAAAATAATAAGTCACTACCCAGGCTAAAATATCAGGGAAATAAAATAAAAAAGAAAGATGTTTTTGATTACTCAGATGGGGAAGAGTGAAGCAGCTAAGTGAGTACACAGACCTGCACGAGCGGCAACGCATCGTAAAACCATGCTTATTTTCTAAACATGTTTAAAAATCACCCAAGTAGCATGCAGTGAAGAACCATTCACCTTCTACCGTCATGCTACAGCTTATTCTCTCTTGGAAGCAATTACAGGACAAATGCCAAGCTACAGAAGGTATTTTTCCAGCAGCAGCATCTGGCTTCTTGGCAGACTCCTCGGGCAATTTTATTGGAAGCTTTAGAGATGCTGTTGGGTCAGTCCTAGTTATATTGCTCATGAGCTGTCTGGCAGTTTCTTCTTCCTAGATGTCCTAATCCTTCTGATTTACCTTGAAGGAATTAGCACACTTTTATCCATTTCAAAAAACAGTTGACCTGCAAGGCATTTAGGGGCTATCTACAGAGACATAGTAAAAGTCACCGGTCTAAATCTGAGTACCTTCGAGCCAGCAGCATTCCAGCATCCGTTGCCTAATGCATCATCAAGAGAGCAAGTAAGCCATGAAAATCTGTGTGTGTGTGCGTGTGTTACTGGTAAATTGAATGCATTCCTTATGATGAAAGGAAAAAACATAAAATGCGTGAAAAATTATTTAGTCAAAAGAAAAAAAAAAATAGGTAAGCTGGGGGTAACAGCAAATCTGTGCCTTTATTTAACATGAAATGCTCTTACACTTTGATATATTGAAGACAGCCCTGTGCTGTATCCTGCACTAAGGGACTGTGCACATGAAGTCAAGGAATGCTTCCAGCAGGCAGCAAGCATGAATTGAAATACGAGGGGATCTGCTAATTCACAGAAGGAAAACAGGTTCTGAGGATCTGTTTCTTGCAACTCCTGTGTTAAATGCAGTCCTTGGGAAGGCAGATGGGGCATGTGGAAGGAAAGGCAGCCTATGTCCTTTGCTCTCCCTCCTGCCTGTCCCTTCCCCCTCTCCAACCCCAGCAGCTAAGATCTGCATTATTCTGCAGCTGTGATCATGATTAATCCTCATCCAGAAGGATGAAAGACAGGATGCTGTTCTTACCCTCCCTCCTTGCATACCAACAAAATCAACTCCACAGCAGCTTTATGTCAGTTTAGAGCAGTCCTCTGGAATTAATATAGGGAAAGGCAACAAAATGCTGTAGAAATTGTGTTTATAGTCCATAACACAAGTGGAAATCTCCTTTTTCAAAAGGCTTCTGTGCAATTACTTACAAGAAATACACTCCTTATTTATAATAAATAGCAATTTAAAATATGGCAGAAGTGTTCAGTGGTGCTTTTTTTTTTTTTGGACTTACTTTCTCACAAAGATATGCCTGGATATTATCTTGTGCTTTGCTTTTTTCCCCTTTCAAGAGTCTTCAGAGAGGCTAGAGTAAGAAACTCCCACGAAATCCTGTCCTGGGTTATTTCCTATGAAAAAAACTGTCCCAATGCCCAAAGGTAAATATTACAGGTACAAGAAATGCACTCTATAATTTAATAAAGAGCTATGGATCTTCACTGTGGATTTTCAGTAACAGGAGTGAGCAGAGCACCGTAAGAGAAGACTGACAGCACTAAGAAAGATGCACATATCCAGGTCAAACAGAAAGCCAAATGGAGCTCTGTCATCAGCAGAGTACAACGAAACCCAACCAGACACAGAATTCAGACCCAGCTAATGCGAATTGACAAATCTAAATTCCATTTTATGCAGGACAAAACATATTCTGATTACAGGCCAGTGGTGCTTGTAAGTTCTAAATTTTGGCATCATTAGGGCCAGGTGAACCCTTCAGTGAACTCATCTGAATTTTATCCGTATCGAAGATTTGTGCTGTTCACAAATTGACTTCTCTGATTTGAACCATGTATTCAGTCATCTCTTCATACAGCTGGTGGATATCCCTGCTCATTAATTAAAATTCCTGCAGAATCCCAGCACACAATGACAGTGCAGCCCTGGTTTTAATATGCTGTGCAACGGCACACACGGAAAAATCAATTATTTAGGCTCCAGTACCTGAACAGAAGTTACTGGCACACCAGAAAGCAAGCCACGTTTTCGAGGATGTGTAGCACAGAATCCCTTGTTCCTAAGCTTGTTTCTGCAAAGCATTAAGCAATCTCAATGCTCAGGTGAATGTTTGATTCCACTGAACTTCCAGTGATGCCCTAAATTTCACTGACTACACGAACGAGATGAAAGTTGCACACGCAGGCAAACAGAATTTCCTGGATGCAGCAAAGATGGAAAGTATTTTTATAAACTGTCTTTGATTATACAGTCTCAAGGCCTGTAAGTTGAGTGCGTGACCAGGAATAGCCATCAAATGAGTGTACTTCAGTACAGCAGAGAAAATCAATTAAAAATGTATGTCAAATGTTCTCAACCTTGAACGGTGCTCTCCTGAAACACTTGGTAGGCTTAAAGCACATTGTAGTCAAAGGTAATAGAACCTAATCTGAAATAATATAGACTCTGCTATAATGAAAACCAGTTGTTTAGCCGGCCAAGTTTAAAGCTCAAAGATGAAGAATGCCTAATCCAATTAAAATTAAAGGGAATTTAGGAATGCAGAATTTAATGGCTCCACTTGGCAGGTAGCCAGGACCACTGGGTTAAGCACCTGTCCCCTTGTGAAAGGGCCGTGGGAGCTCAAAAGACAACCAGTGGCCAGGCCCCCAGCTCTGGTTCTCCTCTGAGCAGGGCACCCTCAGCAGCCATGTGCCCCTGCCTGAGCCCCAGGAACAAAACCCAGCTCCTGAATTACAGTGGTTTTCACAGCAGCTCCTTGGGAGTTCCTCCCAATGCCCAGCATCAGGCAGGCCTGGCCTTGCCCTGCTTGTGGAATCAGATGAGCTCTCTGTACAACCCGGTGAGACTGCTCTTGAACTAAAGCTGTTTGGGTAAACACACGTTCAGTGGTTATTGCCTCTGTGTCACCTCAACATTTTGGTTTGGTTTTACTTTGGTTTTTTTTTCCAGTTCCTCAGATTAACTAGCAGGCAGGCATATTCGTTTTGGAAGAAGTGGGATGTTTGTGTTACCAGCTCAAGTTAATAAATTAAAATAATGACAGACTTACAAAAAAAAATAAATTAATCAGAGATGATTAAGAACTTGAAGACCATCCTACCCGTTTGTCTGCCAGGGAGGATTTACTCTTAACAGCACATTCTTCTCTTCTTCATCAAACCTTTTCAAAACATGCCAGCAGTAGGAGTCACGTCTCCTTTCTTCAGAGGCATTCATACTTTCAGACTGATTCAGAGGAAGAAATAAAACCCCAGAAAGAGAGGTCCGGCCAACTTCTCATCCTTATTCCGAGTTAACTGCTAGGAGATTATCCTGAGCAATTACTCTCACCCCTTCCTGCACACACATTCCAAATACCTGTAATCCTCACACAGCTCAGCTCCATCTGCCTTAAACCAATCTATTCCCTTCAGGTAATATCTAATGGTAAAATCACATACCACTGGGTTTATAACCCAGACTATTACAGTCTCCATTATTAAATATTACTTATTATTTTGTACTTACAAAGTCAGGGAGATGTGATTTTATTGCTTGCAAATCATTCTTACATTAGTCTTGCGCTGTTATAACTTCGTTCTGCTTTTCCAGATAAGCTTTTTGCTTTCTGCATATTTAAATAGTAACTCTAATTATCCCTACTTGATTGCCCTTCTCTCACAAAGCCTTTCCACAGTTTCATCTGCAGTGAATTCTTCATCCTACTTAAGATTTTTAAAAGGCCAGGATACATCATATTTGTTTACTTCAAGAAGAGCACAGAGGTGTTTCTTTTTTTAAATAAAAACCCACGCACATTCGTTGGGTTCCTTATTCAAATACATTTTTTTCCACAAACACAGCAGAAGGGCAGATTACTGATTCTTACACTAGTAATACTAACACTACAGAACAGTACCTAGAAATAAAGCCAATTAAAATCAAACAAAAGACAAAAAGACTGTTGACATGGTACCAGATCAGCAAAGAGAAGTTCAGTTTGTTCCCTAAAATTATCACTTCTTTTGCAAACTATGCTTATGTGAGTTACTTGGGTTTATTTCAAACAAGAGTCACAGAAAACACTTTGTATTTCTAGTTCTTAGTTACACAGAAACTATGTGTGGCTCTAATTAATGATAATTAATGTATTAACTTGGGTAATCCATTCCAAAAAAGGCACATGACTCTAGCCTAAAACAACAAAAAAATTTCAGTCAAAACCTCAAGATTCTTACAAGAATTTTACTGGACTTTCTGTAGACATTTTGGTTACTGAAAACATATTTTGGTTTAATTATAATGGTGTTTGGCAGCATCATGTGTTGTTAAAGTTGCCTGACTTTATTATGACTTCTCTTTTTAGCTCCTTACAGCTTTACCAAACCGAAGTACATCTATGTGCACTGATCTCTTGCAGGCCACATGGCAAAAGCAATGACAGTTCAACCTCCAAGACCTCATCCTGCTGCCCCCAGGCAGGAGATCAGCCTTTCCTCCTCCTGCCTTGCTCACTAAGCAACAAGGATTCCCACAGACAGCGACTGCCTGCGTCATGCAAACCTGACTTGGATCCTCCAGCACAGATCTGGTCCTTTGCACTAAGACTTTATGTGGAAGGAAAAGTTACTGTGTGACTGCAGCCACAGCTTTGCATTCAGTTTCCTTCCATCTGCACAATGTTAAATTTAGCATTTCTTTCCTGATGTGCTTGGCTCTGCAATAGCAATTTGCATTTTGATGCATGTTTGTAATGAGATACAGGAAAGAGAGGCAACACAGGTGTACCACAACCATACTGCAGGGTCATCTTGACTTCAGCTTGCAAGCTGCATTCTTTTGGCACCTACTCCTCCAGAAGTTACTTTAGCAATACATGGTAAGAGTCTGGCAGAAGTGACTCTGTCCCAAACAAGACTTTGGCAGAGAAGGATAAGAAAGAAACCCAGGATGAGCAGTTGTAACTGTGACTTTCAGGTTTGTTTGTGTCAAAGCAGCATCAAAAAGTGCTTGGAAAAACAAAACACAGCCTTGAGGCCCTGAATGCTCACAGAAGGCTTCTATTGTTATAGGCAATGCACTGCTTCATTAAATTAAACCAGCCAACCACACAAAGACACAGCAGTCCATCTTTGAGCCAAAGACTTTCCTCAGGAAATGTGACATTCAGCAAAAAAAAAAAAAAAAAAGCAAGCTTCTTTCTCATCTTCTCAGTTCTCTCCAAAGATTATCCACCACAGAAGAGCCCAAGTACTGTGGTCACTCCTGAACCAGCTGGTTTCACGCACAGCACTGCCACAAAAGCAGGACAGCTTTCTACAAGCCCCAGCAAGTCAACCAGCAGGGCTGACGTGACCAAACTAAGCAACTGGGAGAAAAATTCTGCTCCTGTGCACCTTCAATGCCAGGATACACTGAGAAGCAGCCTGGCTGAAGAAGGCAAGACTGTTTGCTAGTTTATTTTCCCATAAGGCAGCCAGCTCTAAATCCTGTAAGTGCCCAAGATGATGATAGAGGGGTCACGAGGGCAAGTTCAGAACACCTGCATACAGCCTCTGGTTCAAAGAGACAAGGAAGGATATCTGTCTGTGTTCTGGATGGAGTTTTATTTCCCTCTTATTTCCTCCAGATTGATGACTTTGAAAAGAAACCTGCCTTGAGACCCAGAGTGGAGATGTCCTGTTGTGATTTATGCTTTACTCTGCTGTAAGGCCACGGCTCTGCTTAGAGCAGAGGCGAGCGTTTCGATTCTGCCGGCTGGGTCCACCCGCAGGGACCAGACCCGTGATGGAGTCAACGGCACGAGGCCAGGGACGGATTTTCGGCAGAGAGGAACAGCCCTGAGACACTTTGAGGGGAATAACCCAGCCAGATCCACAGTGACAAACATCTTCACAAAGTTGGCTGCGGTGGCAGAGAGGTTTTATTGGTGACAAAGGCTTTAGCAGGTTGAACAGCTCCTCCAAGCAGATACCTCGTATTAATAACACCCCCCCCAGCAACTCAGCATTCCTATCAGGTGTAACTGAAGAACTGATGTCACCAGACCATAAGCAGACACAGATGAGGATGCCCAGCCTTTTAGCAGCACAGTAACCCTCTGTCAGTGCAGTCAAGAGCAAAACATGAGAATATTATTGAAAAAATAATTGTGTTTGCAGCTCAGTAAGCAATTCACAGATTTTTATATGGGAAGCCATTTGATTCTATTTTTATCTATTAAAGAACATTTGGATTAACAGATTGAGAAAGTTCATTCATGGCTTTATATCTATATGACTGTTACAACACAGCCCTCCTGCTGCCCATATAACCAACCAAATCAAGGCAGAAATTACATTTACATAATCTTAAAAATATTTTTAAATCATCATTATGTGTGATTTCATCTCATTTCGAGTCCAAAGTTGTATCCCGAATGCCACTTCTAGAGAAATTAAGTGCCAAATCTTACCAAGTTCCAATTTTACTGTCTATTTAAAAATATCCTGATACTATACAGGCAAATTAAATTTAAAATTAAACTTAAAGCAAAGCCTTTGCACGCTGCCATAATATTTCAGGCAACAATTTCAAGAAAGCCAAGGCAGAAAACAGACTGTGCATATACTATAGTTCAAAATAGATTCCTCATGTCAAATGGCATAATTTTTCCTTTTTTTTTTTCATTAAAGGGTTATTTTAAGTCTTCTGCTGAATATATTTACATGCATAATGAAACTTATTCTGTGTTTCTTTCTGAATTACTATATATGCTTTAACACTCCGTACACTAATAGCATACACATATATACAAATCCCCACATAAATGTAGGCACTCATGCACACAATATTCATGCAAAAAGAACTAATGGAAGTTTTTGACTGCATGCTACCCCCTATAAATATATTAAATGTGAATAGTGCTTATGGCTGGGTTCATTAACTAAAAATGTTGCTGTTGTCTGCACAATTCGTGTTGCTCACATAGGAATGGATGACATGTAGAATGCTAATTTAGAGACTGAGTTCTTCTCAGTTTTCCATCAGGATCTCTCTTCATGAGTAAAATCAGTGGTCGCTCACTACAGTCCTCATAGAATAACTCTGAGACCTCGCTCTGCACCTGAAGATAAAAACTCTGCAGGAAATCTTCTCCAAGAAAGAGAAGAGGAAAGAGAAAATAATAATAATTAAAAAAAGGTTTTGAACGACCTCCAAACACATTTTCTGACATTACGACATGAAAAAAAAATATCCCAAAAGCCACAGTCACTGTGATTGACAAACATTCCATCTGCCAAGAGAAGAGGCATTATACTTATGAGTAGCAGTAGGTAGCTCTTCTCCCAACCTCAGCTGCTCATCACCTCTTCCTTCTTCTTCAATCCTTCTCCTCAAGAGCACCTGCAGTCTGGCAGCCCCACTCATCCAGTCTGAGAGCCACCCCGAACTCCCACACCAAACATGGAACTTCACTTTCTCTATTAAGTCTGGACACCACGTCCAATAGCACCTGATAAACAGATACCCTGAAGAGGTTAACTTCAAACCCACCTTATTTCTCCAAGCTCAAACTCTAGCACCAGTACAGCCATCATTCCCTTTATTGTTCCAGAACTTCCAGGACATTCTACCACATCTACCAGAGCTGTCCCAGCTGCCTCTTCTTTAAATGGCACCCAACTACTTCAGAGACCATAAACAGTAATTTATTACTGTAACAATGATTTAGACTTCCAAGCGTGTACTTTATTTATGCCTTTAAAATTTCAGAGCAGATTCATCAGCTGTTTTATTTCCCTTCAGGGGTGCATCACTGTGCTGTATCTAACTTTCCATGGGGCCTCACAGCCTCCCTGCCAACAAGGCTCCCAACCCCTTGGAGAGCAAGTTATTTTGGTTTCAAAGATCTTTTCTATACAGAGTAAGTTTTTAATAGCAACTTGACACCTTTAAATTCTTATTTGTAACCTCTGCCTTACTTTATCAGAGCAGTCATTAAGCCTGGGCACTTGGAGGCTGATGGGTGTATCTAAGCTAGCCCACTTCGAGCTAATTGCATTCAATTTAACATTCTCCAAGCACTGGCAGTCCTCATTCAAGCCAAGTGTGAAAGTTTTTAAATTAGCTTTCACAGTTTGATTCACAGACAGCAAATGCAAAATGGCACAGGATTAATTTTTTCCTCAACAACACAGTGCAACAAAATAGCCCAAAGGCTATTTTAGTTCATTTGCTTTAACTATTAGGGAAGATTCACAGCACAGAGAATGCTCCAACAGAGACAAAAAGCTCCAGAGGACTTTCAAAGCTTAATGTTGCCCCCATTAATTAAAGTACCATACGTTTGCACAGACCTTCCACTTTGTCACGAGATGTTAAAATGGAAGTCTAGACCATTTAAAAGGAGCCACACTGATTGCTGCTTAGAAGATGAATATAACAAAATATTTGTCTCATTTTTATTACAGATCACATATTTAATAAGATCTGGTATTGGGCTGTAAAATGGGCCATATAGAAATCCACATTTTCCTTTGGGAAGTATGAATCCTGACTTTATGTAATCTGACAAGGTCTCTCTTGACCAGTCTGCCTTCATTTGCCAAGATGCAAGTTAAAGAGGCAGCTAGAATACTGACCTACTTCCTGCAAAATGATTTGGTAGCCCCACCAAACAATGACACAGCAGGATCAAAATTCAGCTTTCCTGGCACTTTCCATTTTCCCAGCACATACACCGAGTTTATATGGTCAACTTTCTCAACGTGCAAAGGCTCTTCAACAAACCTTTCAAGAACACAAATTTCCCTTGGAGCAAGTACAGAGGGATGAGCTGCTCCACTGACAAACAGAAAAGCTCAGTACGTCCATATAAAACCTGATGGAACATGCTACACTCAGCCTTCAGAAGAAAAATATTTGTCCAATTTAAGAGGTAAATTAAAATCTCCAGTAAGAATTTAACTCATCTTGTCAAAGGACATATCAGAATATTAGACAAATCCCTGTTCTTCCAACGTAGTTCGTGCATCCTGGACTGTAAGTGTTAGAAGAAATAACAGAGTGAGATCAAAGTCAGGTAACTTCAATGGGAGTATTTCCATTACCTTCAGAAGGTTTTGCATAAGGCCAAAACTCTCAACTGTTGCTCTTAATTCATTTTTTTTCTAATACTGTAATAACTAACAGTTATAATAGAATTGACTCTAATAACTGTATCCATAGTGGTAACTCGCATTACAGGTGGAAACTATCTTAAGGTATAAAATGTATTTGGAGTGATAAAAAAAAAGATAGATATATTCTGCATGCACGGATTCCAGCTTCATACTTCAGATGCCAGACTTGGCATCGCTCAGGATCATTTGTCACATCTGACAAACTACAAAAAGTCAACAGCCCACCTGTAAATGGCAAAATGCTAGTTACTGAGGTGGCTATCATTTCAGTACTTCTGGGTAGGATTCAGAATACTCATCTCAAATATCTACCTAGTTTCACAAGTATTTTCTGTTTGGTGCTGTTACATACTTGCATTGCAGTGATTTTAAATACCACCTTGTTTTGTAAACAACATCTCTCTGTTCTTTCTCATGCTTCTGTCACAACGCATCCCCTCTCCTTCTATCACCCCCTTCTCCTCCTAACATCATCTCCTTTTATAATGTTTCTCCTCTTTTTTAACAGAAATGTCTTCTCAGAGCTGCTGAACAAGAGACCAGACAAACAGCATCACATGCATAGGAGACAGGTGCAGCTTCCCCCTTCTGCTCATGGAAAGGCAACCTCAGCTGTTAAGCAGATACCCGACATAAGCACTGCGTGTAATCAGGTCCCACCAAAGCATGAACCACTAGCAGCAATTTCATTTAAACAGACACACAGATATCTATTTCAGTGCCTAATTTTGAAATAAAGCACCCAGAACATCAGCTCAGTGCATACACGTGCACATCTTACAGATCTGACCGAAAGAGCAGACACGGTGACACGGACAACAGATGCACCAGCTTCCACAGCAACGGGGTTCCCTGAAATAAAGGAGAGGTGACTGCTAAAGAGTGACTCTATTTTGCCTTGTTGCATTTGGCAGGAACTGATACTTCAAAAGAGACACTGGTTACAGCAAAGGGGCCTTGCAGAGGGAAAAACTGCTAAAAACCGTGCTCAGGTAAGTAGCAAAAGGATGTCACTGCTTCAGTATCTTACTTTGTGTATTGCCTAGATGGTCTGTATGTTGTGTGTATTAGTAAAAGCTTAGAGATACTTAAGGCAGTCTTGAACAGGCAATTTCTAACTCCAAAAGCAAACTAAACGAAATGCTACCAAAGAAGGAGTTACCGTGCAAACTGTTACTCAGTTCAGTGCAGTTTCTGATCTGTAACTACACAGAAGAAATTACTTCAGAACAGCTCTGCCAGGACAACAGAGCTACACTGGATCCAGCATCCGTCCCAGTGTATAATTCCTTCATTCACTCCATTAAATCGTGTTTGCCAGCAACCACGTAGGACTAACGGGGTGCATAAAGCTGTTTGGCACCTGTTGGTTGCCAAGGCATCTGTGCAAACACGATCAAATGGGAAGAAGAGAAGCAAGGAACCCAACCGGTAGAAATAAACCCAAATCAATACGTATAAAACTTAAGCACTTGGCAAGTACAGCTGACTTCTTGCTAAGTATAAATGGTATCAAGGCGTGTTTTTAGCTCAATGCTCCCTCGGAAGGTTTAAATAAATCAGTTTATATCTCACAATATTCTTTGCATTTAACTGTCCTAATGTAAACCAAAGTCAATCTTCAAGTGGCAAATCACAGCATGGTAGGGGCTGGAAAGGACCTCTGGAGATCACGTAGTCCCACCCCCTGCCAAATGTTCTGGATGAATGAACATGTTGAGTTTCAGAAAAGTTTGGGTTTCTTTCAGGGAACTACAGAGCTACTTCTGTTTTCTCAGTAGGTTCAGTGCTTTTATTTGATGGCTCGGAGAGAGAGAACCACCACTCCTGGTAGAAAACCCTCAGCTCACTTTCTGTTACCCCCGTTTCTGAGACAATCGGTACAAAGCAACAGTCCAAATGCAAGCAGTGGAATTTCCACGAGACGTTACACTTGCATGAGTAGCTGTTATTGCCAGCTGCAGCAGACAGAATATCAATTTACTCCCTGCACAACTTTGAGAAAGCATGATATAAAAGCAAAGGCAGACTTATCATTACCTGCTTGTTTTCATTTCAGAAAGCAGCTTCCCCTTACCTTCTCTAAGTATCTACTAACACTTCTTTTTTATTGCACTTCATCTTGAAAATTAATCATCATAAATTTAAAAACATTTTCTTGCAAATCTGTCAGGTTTGTAGTGCTATTTCATTTATTACAAGACCACATGATGCATCAGAGCTCTGTATTTGAACATGACATATTTTCACTTTGTTTTGATACCACATTCGAAAATTGTTCCTATCAATCTTTCACTGGAGCCAAAACTTAACTGTCTTGTTCACTGAAACATTAAATGCCAAGTCACACAGATGAATAAAAGCATTTGCAACAGGCAAACATTTGCAAAAGTTTCCTGTCGCGAGGGTCTACGCAAGAGAGCCCACAGAAGGGAACTGTGTCCCCAGTCAGTATGGAGACCAGTTACTCCTAATCACTGTGGTCATCAGATCACACTGAAAATGAGAAGATTTCATAACCACCCTGATCTTTAAGTTGAATTTTTTTGAAGTGTTCACAGTTCTGATTTCCCCAAAGGATTACAACTGCTACGCATTTGCCAGTCCCGGGTTATGCATCAAGATCCATCATTTTCTGCATTGTTCAGTAGTGAGGAGGTAGGAACACAACCAGGCCATGAACTTACACTCCCCATACTGCATCATTTTCTCTCTAAACAGTGGCAGCAAACAGGCACATCCAATACTGTATTACTTTCTTCTCTCATTCATGACGATGTCACACACAGGTTCTTTGATTCCGATAAAAAAAGCAGCATTTCCCAGGTTCTGAGGATGAAGGTACCCCAACCAATCCATCATGCTTTGTGTGCTAATGATAGACTCATGCATAAGAGGTACCAGAAGCAGTCAGAGGCAGCAGGCATGAAAAGGAGTGAATCAACTGTCAAGGGTTGTGATCTGAAGGACTGCAAGGCTGTGATTAGAATTTTCAATCAGGACTTCCACAATTCATCATGCTACAAGGGAAGGGGGGGGACATATTTCTTCATCAGCCCTTCCTGCTGTTGGCATAGCAAGTCCGAAGGTATTAGAAAAAAGAAATCTTAATGTCTTATGCTTATAAGCAGGTACTCTTCAGGGAGTGGAGAGGAGATTTTCTGGGACTGCATAGCTACTACTTTTTCTCTGCATACTCAAAACTGAAGATTATTTGCAGCACAGCCTTTCAGCTCTGAAAGGCAAAAATAAAAGCAGCAAAGTGCAGCTCTTCCCCTCCCTCCTCTTGTGCTACCCTTAGAGACACCTGAACAAGCAGCAGCCCTGGAAAGATCCGGCTGTTGTCTTTAGGGATATGAAAAGGAATAAACCCCACCAGGAATCCTTCCTCAGAACTGGCTACCACAGTCTGTGACACCTGAGAAAATAGGCAGAGCTCTTCACACAGAAATTCTTCTCACAACCTGGGTGACATCTCCTGCAGCACCTGACAGGCAGCACAGGGTCACTTGCCAAAATGTAAACGGACCCGCACGTTGATGGAGCGCGTTATGTTCAGAGCAACCCAGCACATGGCCTAACGTGGTTTTCCTCATGGTACTCGTTCACCTCAGTACTGCCTCTACCCACCGGCCAAAGACCAAGTCAATCCCACAACTCATCCAACAGGACTTGAAGCTGGGCTGGTTCTGTCTCTTTGTTACACAGCCCCTCCTTTGGAAACCAAGAGAAACTCACCAAAGCTCTTCCAGCATTTTGCTGCTTCTTTCCTCCCCTTCCTGTACCCCTGAAATGTAGTGACTCTGTCTCTCCAAAGAAGAATTTTGCAAGAACTCATTCACAAGGGAGATTGTTGCCTTGGAGAGCAAGTCTTCAAAAAGCCAGCAGCCCAGGAGTTAGGAACTGGGCACCGGTGACATGAACCGAGTGCCACAGGGAAGGAGCAGCCTGTCTGTGTCAATGTCACTGCAGAGTCTTTGTCTCTAAAGCTAGATCCAAGTGGCAGCCCAGGCAGATTAGACGTTTATTGAAATATATGAATGAAGCATTATTTTAAAAGGCAATTTTCGTGTTAAACTATGAATAATGAACAGTAAAGACAGATCTTATTTGCATAATTAATGTTTCAGTTATTGATATTCCTTCAGCAGGTCACTAGCCTTTTTTCTCCAAGTTAATTAATTAATAAAGCAACTCCTTTTATGTAGGTAATTGTAATCACTTCAATACTCAAAGGCATGTAAAATATCTGGCTTTTTTTTTTGTATGTTACAACCCTAGTGCCACGATGATCATTTGCATAAATGTAAACAGTGAACAGGTCGATTTAACTCCTGACTAGAAAGAAATCCTTTGAAACTAGCAGCAAAGAAATCCATGAATTATGGACAACCATGGCAATATGGGCAAGACCACCCTTTGTCCACAGATCACAACCATCGTGTTTTCCTTAAGCAAATGTCAGCTTTGAGACAAGATACTGCTAATGTTGCAAACCTGTCCTCACATTTAGCCAAAGACTGCTCTGAGGAGATGCCATAATTTAGGGAAGAGTAGATGTTTATGGGAAAACAAATACAAACTAGAAAACTGTTAGTGAGCAGAAAGCTTTAAGCACTCAACACAGAACTTTTTCTTTTCCAGTTAAGAAATACACAAACAAATCCTCCAAAACAGAAGCCTGGTCCTAACAAAAACCTTTTACAGGAAGACTTACTGCCCACGGCAAGTCTTACTCAAGTCAGGGGAGATGGTTGCTTTGCTCAGTAGCCAGAGCTTACTTGCAGCTGCAGCAGATCCAGGCATCCTGGGAAGTTCAACCTGGAAAGGTCTCCTGGAGGTTACAGCAGTTCTGAAATCTCTTCCCCCTCCCTCTTTAGAGCCAGTGCTGAGTGACCAGGTTCAGTACAGTATTTGTAAGCTACACAGCCTGCCCGTGAGCTATTGTCCCACAAGCCAATTACTACAGCTTCTTGTCTGTACATCTCAGTCTTGCTCCATTCCTGCCCCATCCAAACCACTACTGCAAGAAACATTTTTGCAGCACCTTTCACCACACCTCTCCTTGATGTGGGAGCATGAATACTGGGATTGCCATTTTTATCAAACGTAATATTCTTAAACCACTAATAACTTGTACTTGGCACACTCCTGACCCCCTCTATCTACATCACCACACTTCCTGGCCAAACAAGCATCTTCATGATAGGGGGCTGCAGGCTGCCCTCCTAAACCAGTGCTGCACAGTCCTGCAAAGCCAATTCTTTGTTGTTTCACCCTAAATATGCCTTTTATGGTGTGATTTAATGAAAGAAAAGGATTGAAGATGTCTATATCCAAGTACTGAAATCACTGACTAGCTGATAACCAGTACCATCCTCCTGCTACTTCCTCATAAGAAAACTGCTCCTGTCTCTATTATCAGGCATTCTGAACGATAATTTGGTGATTTTTTGTGTTTTATACAGTATCTAAGAGCAGTGGGGCAAACTGAAGGAAGGAGGGCCCCAATCTACCTCCACAGTTCTGGGGAATTGGATGGCAATATAGATAATAAATGCTATTATTTATATCATGCACTTATCTGCACCATATCAGCTGCTAAAACCTTGCAAATATTCCAGATATCATCAAGAACCATTTCAACCTGTTTTCAGCCCGTAAATCTCAAATCTGATCTCCAGCCAAGAGATTATAACAAAATGGGAAATAACCTCAATATCGAAAGTCATTTCACAGAAAATGGAAATAGATACTGGAGGAAAAAAAAAGAACCCAACACATCCCATACGTGCAAAATCTCTCTTTTATGTAATCCTTATCTATAATCTTCCAGGGCACTATTTGATCTCTGTCTCAGCAAGCACACCTCACAGTATTTTTAACTGCTGCAGATCATTTCAGCCAGAGGCTGGTTGTGTATTCAACTGGTCCTTCTAGCAAATGGTATTCAAAACATGTAGGAGTAAGGAATGCAGCCACTAAGTAGATTATGAATAAAACACTCAGGTATTCTTTTCTGTATTTCTCAGTAATTACTCACAGCCAAGGAGCATAATAGAGATCTGCTTCTTCAGTGTCTCACTTCTAAAGGATCGATGTGGTGCAAACACAGCCACTACAGGACTTAATAGCAAGTCCTAACTGCTTCTTACAAGACATGAGTCTCCTCGACAGCTTTCTCCCAGGCATCGAGGGGAGCTAAATAGCTGCTATTAGTGGATATTTGTGTCTTTGTGTCAAAATCATACTTAATAACGCAAAGAACCTACGATGGACAGATCCAAGAGAAGATATACATGAAATTCTACGTTAACAAAGCTCAGTTAAATCAACTTAGCAATTTTATCTCCAGGGATAACAATTTGGCATGCAGTGGTGGGCTAAATAATGCAGTTCAACACATTAAGAACAGATCTGTATTCAGACTGAATGGACTGCTAGCTCAGAAAAAAAAGACAGGAGGGAAAAGAAATGCTGAAGTAGCTCAGTTCCCTGCCCACAGCACATTTTCTCTTCTCCTTCATCTTCCAGACCTATCATGACCATACATCTATCACCATATCTCACACACTCCCTGCAAAAGAGACAAAATAGGTCTCAAAATCTGAGTCTTAATGGGTGTCATCAAAAGAAATACCACTTCATCTGGATGCAGCGCATGCAACACATACCAAACAACCAGAAATCAGCATCGTTAAGAAGTGGGGCTTCTCCTTTGCCTTGCAGTTGTAAGGACTGCTTTTATCATTTCATATCACAGATACCTTCACTTCCCCAGAAGCAAGCCTGGAAATTTCTCCTCTGACAAGAAAAGAAAAAAAATTCACCTTTTTTCTCTCTGTAGTCACAGTTTCAGCCATGCAGTTTCCCATGAGACAGTGAAAAGTTTCTCTATTGTCAGCACTGAAAGCTTCTCTTAAAGCAGTTCTGGTTTTGTGCATGTAGCCACGTTTTCATCAAATCTTAGTGCATACACTTCATGAAACTATTTGAAAACCTCAGGATTTAGGTTAGCAAAGGAAGACGAAATGTAGGCTTTCTAGGGAATACCCCGCCAAAGCAATCTCTTGATAGGTAATGTTTCCTTCTTGCTGTAAAAGCAATGATTGTTGAGCACAAATTTTCAATGGGCTCTGGAGGTTTAAAGTCTTAGAAAGACCTAATTTCATTCCAAATGATCTGCTTGCTTCCTCTGGATTTTGTATCTGAGATCAGATGGACTATAGAACAGGGAAAAATAAGTGATGATACACCATTAACAAAAAGCTTTGGTTGAATTTTCTGTATCTTATAAATACCATGTAATGCTGTCAGGGGTGCTATAGAATGTTTATTGACTATCTAAAAATCATTTTTTTTTCCAGATTAAAACCAGTACTTCAAGGTAAGTGGGGAAAAAAAAAAAAAGGTTGCTCAATGGGCAATGTTCAACAGGAGGGGGAAAGAAATGTACAATTGCAGTATTTCTATTGCATCAAATTGGGTAATGAAACTTTAATATCTCTGTTCCTATCTTAGGTGTAGCTATGAACATTTTTTAAGCTATAATATTCCACCAATGTTTTTGTTTGCATTTTTGCTGTAGTTGAGTTAAAATTTGTACTCGACAAAGGATCCATTTTCACAGCCATTCACACCACCTGCCCTGCTCCAAAGAGATAGGATTAATTTGTTAGCCACGTGGCAATGCCACTTTAAACATTCTGCAACATCAACACCTTGAATACAGTTAAAAACTTGTATATACTCCTACATATAAAAGCTGTATATACGAACCAGACAGGCAACAAAGGATTTCTAAGGCCCTGTGTTTTAATTTCTCATATAGCTTCTTTTACAGTGAAAACTCTCTAAGTGAAAGGATTCCAGACTCACCCTGGTGCTGCTTTTTCAGGACACGTTGAACATCACAAGCTTGACAAAGCCTGTGTGTGGTGTGGATGACAAGACACACTCCAGGTTGTTGGTTTTTTTCTTCCACAAGAACTATTTCAACTTGTATGTATGACCTCCACAGTTTAACTGATGACTATTCAGTGCATCAGTTACAAAAAACAGCCATTCTCATTTCCTTTATACTCCTCCTCAAAGAAATAAATCAGTATCTTGACTGATTGAAACACTTAACTGCCAGTCATTTTGCTTTGTCCCTTCACTGCCTCACACCAGCCTGCGCCAACTCCGGAGATGCAGAGCAGTGATTAAACTGTAAGATGGAGCACTGAGGGCAATAACAGAGTGGTTAGAAACAAATAACACAGTTCTTCATAATTCAGTAAAACACATTGGTTGGGTTTGTGCGTGTTTTCGGAAGCCAGTCAAAGCAGTAGTGCTTTTTTTACTAATGCAATAACATTATTGCTTAACGGTGGAAAGCACAGGAGAGCAATATATGGCCTACAAATAAGAGCAAAATGTGCAAGCTTAACAATGCAAGTTTATCTTCCTTATGAATTACCTAGGCAGTGCTTTTATTATATGAGATCCATTGTTTCCCGATCTGCAAATTACTTCCTGAAATCTATTAACTATAATGGGAGAAATGTATTTTTCAGTCTTACTCTCTGAAAAAATGCCCACAATAAATCAGTCTAAGAAGGTGAGTCTAAACTGGCACCAAGGCCAAGGTATTTCAAGTATGCAATCACCGGCTCCCTGTAACACAAAAGGACTTTTTGGAGGGTGGGAGCACAGAGCCGAAAGGATTTAAGTGTAAATCATACGATGATAATACAATTCTAGAGTATTACCATGCATGTGAAGGATTATTAAAGATCAGGTAGGATTTTTCTAGCCTTACTTCAGACACCTCCAGGGAAACAAATTCTGCAATGCTCTGTAGGAGATAAAGAACAAGCTGAGTGTATTAAAAGACTCATAAATATAATTCCATGAACTACAAGCTTTCTTTGTAACTCAGATACCTTAAAGTGCACAACACTTGTATCACAGTTCTTGCATTTCTTGGTTTTGATGGTTAACACTTCCACTTGCTGACTTAGTATTAGCATGTCTTGAATTCTCTAACGAGGGACAAAGAAGAGTAATATTCTTTTTAGTCAAGTATCATCTTCTTCCTAAACTGCTGGATTTGAAGGCAGAAGGTACAAGAATCAGACCAAAGAAGAGAAGAGCAGATTTTGACAAAAGGTCTTGAACCACAAAAACCAGAAGAGAAGAATCTGTGACTGCTGTTTAATAATGGAGACTTGGGAGGTTAGTCTGGGAGTCAAGAGGTAAAAATGACTTCAGAGGAGGGCAGTATTAGAGTGGAGAGAGGCAGTCACCTCTGAGAGACATCCTGCATCTTGATAAGGAGCCAGGAGGAAAAAAAGAGCTTATTCATGGTACCCAGGAAACTGGCATTAATAAGAAATGTGAAGAACATGCAACTTGTTTGCCCCTGTTTAGGGTCACAAAGAACATAGGAGAAGCTGCTGACACTGCTACTCAAACCAAATGGTGTAAGACTGTCCCCTAGGAGGGACAAAAAAATATCTGGTCTTGATGATGCCCATGGATCTCGACACAACATGATCTGCTGTTGCTTCCCAGAACAAAGCAGGAGTGTATTTTACTTACTGTGTTAAAGGCAAGATCATCCTATCGTTACTGCTTGCCTCTTGCTGAATATTGCAAGTGGAATTATTTCAAACACTTAATTTCATTAGAAAAAATTTCTAAGACGACATAAATCAGGGCATATGGTTCATAATATTTTCACTTCCTTTCCCTGTAACCCATTTCACTAGTTTTACACCTCATCAATTTAAGCATTATTGCTAATACGTAACATTTAAACTCTGTCACAAGAGAAAAAAAAATCCAAATGTCTAATTAGAAAGCTATGATGGCCATTTCAGAATGTAGCATCACATTTTCTACCTACTTCCAGTACGTATGAAAGTGCCAGAGTCAGAAGCAAATGAGGAGCTTACAGATTTCTGTGCAGAGCAAGAGTTTGCTCACTTGGGTACAAGTCAAAACTGAATCCCCAGGGTACAGAATCCCTGTCTGTAAGATTCAGAGCTACACAACAAGAACATAAAGCATTCAGCTAGAGCATGGGAAAGTCTGTTTCACTGCAGCATAAAACCACGGGCAAGTAACATTTTCTTTCTGTTAAGTGTAACACATTCCTACACACAACTGACTCAACAAGAACATATGAAGATTACCTAGTGGCAGGAAGAGCATCTCTGACCAACACCAGGAAACTTAACTGCTAGCATTAGAAAAGCTGGGTTTCTACCAAAACACTTTTCAACAAAACGTGACAGCAACCTGTTTCACAACAACAAAGGTTTCACAGTATCTGAAGAAGGATGAAGTCTCCATTACAACTCTCTGACTTACAGTTGGTTCAAGGATTTACAAAGAGCTGGTTTACAAATCTTTGTGAATGTTTGTAAACTCCACTTCTCCAAAATAAGCAAGATACATTTCTGTCACAGGCTAAGAGTTCTTTTATAGGTTGTATTAGTGTCATAAAAGCATCAGTGATCAATCAGAATTGTCACAGGAGGGGATTTGGACTTCTGTCCCATTTGTGAATGCTAGAACTGTGTAAGCCCTTGTACTACAGAAAGGCTGGGCTGGTCAAAAAGAGATGCACCATCCCCAGCTACACATACACATGCCCCTGAAGAATTCGGCCAGGAAGTAACACCTTTGAAAACAGCAACAATCAAAAGGTATCCCACTCCAGTTCATTAACAGACCATTATATTGTACACCTTAAAAAATAAATATCTGACACATATAATAAATATTGGGATCTTTTTCATAAGCTATAAAGTCTTTAACGAAGTGGAGAGAACAAACATCCTTGATTCATTGAGGCAAAACAGTTGCATACCACAGCCAGGTTCCTACACTCACAAGCATTCAGCTCAGTACTCCCCAGGTCAGTCAGACCTCCTCATTTACACACTATTTGCTCCTCAGGAGTGACCATAACTCCTCTAGCCCCAAGCTCCTTTCAGAGCACTGCAGACATACTGAGCTGCCGATTAAGAAACTTCCCTCTCGCGCCACTGCACAAGAGATGCATTAAGAATCATTACAAGTTATTACTGGCATCTCACCAGAACATCACACCAGCATTTTTCATTTAAAGGAAATTTATTTAAAAAAAAACCAAAGCAAACAAACGGAAAGCACTACTCAAGGTTGCAAGGCATTTCACTCTCCCCCATCTACTTTTCAAGCTTTTATTATAACAATAAATAATATATGCAACAGGTGAACATTTAGAACCACTTTACTCTTCTCCTCGCATCATCCTTTTAAATTATTCTCCTATTAATTAGTTATTTGATCTCAACATATTAGACACGGTAAAAAATTGCATTGTTCTCTGTACTGCTCTGTGCTTGTCTTCTGCTAAAAGCCTCTCTTGAAAGTGTTGATATTAATTGCCAAGCATTGGAACTGTTCCCCCAGACATCATCTCCCATACTTCCAAAATAGGCAGACAAGATTTTTTTTCACTTTTTGCAACTAAAGTACATCTGAAGACACAATTCATTCGACTGAGCACTGCGCTCTCCTTAATGCATCCAGTGGAGCCAACTTCTTCCAGGAAGTAATTGCTGGAACAATCAGGACTCTCATAAGGCTTAACAAGATTAATACACATTATGTCATCACATCTGCATCTTATCTCATGCAGGGATACTAAAATGGTAAGGATGCAGTCCAACAGAAGCACGTCAGCAGGGACCAAAACCTGTACCACAATCCTCTCCAGGCTGAGCTTTTGATTTATTAATGTGAAAACTGGAGAGCTATTATGAACAACTTCTGTTCTTGTTGATTATAATTTAAGATTACGTAAAAAGAGCAACTTAACAGCTGCAACACTTATGTCTGAGATGGGAAGGAATCCTCAGAGATCCTAGTTCCAGTTCGTCTGAGATTTTTTGCCAGTGTTGTTTGAATACACGACAGTAACCCTCAGCTGATCTCCTGAAAGGTTTTTGAAGAAGAAACTGTACACACCCTAATTTCTTAGAAACTAGCACGACTCCTGGTCGCTTCTTGATGTCTGTTTCTCCTAACAAACCAAAACCTGGATAGTCTTGGAAAAATGCCATGCTAGTCCCTCTCCTGAAAAGTAAATCCCTCAACTGAGACTGAAATACACCGGCGTCCAACATGAGTACTTCTCTTTACAGAAATCAATAAATAGAAAATCACTGTGAAGCAGCAAAGATAGTACAGTATAGCCTAACAAAACAAGAAAAAAAAAGTAAATCTCAGAGGTAGTCCAGGACAGATATGAGAAGTGATCAGAGCTGCTTTACTCGGTGTGTACGTGCAGATTATACAAACACCAGCCACAAAGAAGAAAATCAACACCTTACCCATCCAGACGATTTATTCCTGTGTTACTGGATCCACAACACAAATACCTGTACTATCTTCCTCCTCTGTACTGTACTACCTCCCATCTCCTCCAAAAAGTTCCATCTGAAAATACTGATCAGCAGAATCAGCCACCCACAATGTTTATGGGTCATCTACAATCTGTTCTTTGAACTAAAGATGATCTTTGCAATAAAGAACAGAGTTAGTTCTCTACACTGGCATGAGCAATATTTTGAAGTTTGATGCACATGATCTGCTCCCCTGGATTTCTGCTGCCTGGAAAAAGCAAGGCAGCTAGAGCTCAGTGACTGAGAACAGAATCTCACCTGAATTTCATCTGTCAGGACTGGGCATCTCGTGTAAGCCAGTGAACTAGATGGCTTCGACAAAGAGCAGCGAGTGACAGAACCACGCCACGCAGACTCCTCTCTCTGCCATCACTTCACCTTACCCGAGAGAACAAATGATGCCAGAATGAATCATGCAAAACACCGTGTTCAAAGGGGACAACGACATGCAACTAGCCTGTTGGCTCAACAGTCCTGCCACAGAAAATGGAGCTGCAAACAGAGAGCTCCTTTATGAAAATCACTTGCTGGTTTTTGTCAAGCCCAAAATCAAGAGCGCCGAAGTCTCAAACCTGTTTTGTGGCTGCGGCAGAGTTATTTTTGTAGCGGTGTTTCACAGCACAAAGAGGATTTCATGTCCTCACCAGGATCATCCTGCACTGAAATCCACAAACTGAAGCTTGGCACAGTGGGATTCACTCAGGAACAATTCTCACTTTTCTTTGAGGATCTGTATGCACCAAAATCAATTAGCATTTGCTACAAACGTAACATAGCAACAGTGGACAAGCCCTCATTTGATGTAAACCAGTGTAGTTCTTCTGATTTGAAAGACCTTTACCAAATTTCATCAACTGTAACTCTCACACAGTGCTTTTGAATAGCTCGTTCTATCACTAGGGACGTAAGGATCATAAAATTTGAGTGCCAGGAACAGTAAGTGGTCAATTCAATTTGTTATCCTCTTTAGGACTTCTCAAACATTTCATTTCTCCTGTTTTCAGAAGGAAGAAAAATGGGTCTGAATACATGAAAACTATCACACAGGGACCGTGGGTGGAAAACTGTCCTGAAGCCACAATCTGAGATTTGATTACTTCAGCAGCCACAAAACCAAACCCCCACCACATTCATAAAATAATCTTTATTAAACTCGATGACATTTTTTCAACTGATTTTAAATTTGAGCAAAGTGCCAGCACGCTGTGTGAAGTAGCACTGCCTGTTGAGTTGTTTTGTATTAATTACAGCATAATTAAAAAAAGGAGTCTTTATTGCAGTCAGCTACCAGGTGTTTTAAAACAATAACCAGCGACCTTAACGCTTCCAAAGGATCCTGCCAGCCTTACTGTGGCACACCAAGCAAATTTAGAGATGTATGTGCAAATTTATGTCAAATGATGCTTATGCAAAAGCTCCCTGACTGGCACTGAAGATGACTAAGAGTCCTGCAGATGGGATACTCACTCTAAAAGCAAAGAACTGCTTGCAGGTACCTGTTGCTCTGATCTGGAAACCCAACTTCCCTAAACTTTCCAAGTATAGAGCCGTGCAGCTATAAAACGTTCTTATCCAAAACATAACCACGTGTAGACAGATTGATAAGCTTCAGAGTGTATTTCTGGACCCAACACAGACTGACAGGTCCTACTACCCAGAAAATGACACCAGGGAAGGGATTTGCACACCAGGAATTGCTTTAAGAGGCCTCAACAGCAGTGCCTGGATGCTAATCAGCTCCCAGTTAGCCTCAGAGCATGCTGGCCCCAACAAATACATTCAGGACCACTTATCAGCAATGCTGCAGAGCCAAAATGCAGAATCACCCATGGCAAAGCACACCCACCAGTATTCCCCATCATGCTGCTGATGAAGATATTTATACTGCTTTTTGCTATAAAAAGCTTTTAGGGAGATTCCAGCTCCATCTTTAATAATAATGGCAGGACCTTGTATTAGAGGACTCACATTCCAGCATCATTACCTTTCTGTCTCAGTTGTCTGCCTTTGCACAAATGTCCTCTAAATGTAATTTTCCACTAACTACTCCTGGAAGAAAAGCACCTCCTAAACCTACAGGGACATCACCTAACATCTCCAGCTGAAGTTTCTGGAAGACAGCAATATGCCTGCTAGAAGAAAAACAAAACGGCAAGCACACACACATGATAGGATTATTTGATTCAATACAATATAAATTAGGTCAGACTCCTCTTTGGAGGATTTTGTGTCAAGAACTAGGTGGTCCACTAAATTTCTATTCATTTGCCTTCAGGCTTGGGGAATTGCAAAGACTTTCAAGTAACTGATGATCTTCTACCCACAAGAGTAATCACTATTTGGGATGGAGGGAACTCTTGCGGCTGAACTGCTCGACAATATCTGGAGACCTGAGGAATCTTTATATAATAAAAAAGTGCAGCTAATATATCTGTGAATATATAGAACACATACAGACCCACACAGAGATGTATAAAATTCAATAGAGAAAAACATAGCAAGTGCTTTTGTGTACTTAGATATCACACTGCTCTAATTTTTTTTCTTTTTACATTGTATAAACCCTAAAGAGAAGTAATAATTTCTGCATCCTCATTAAACCATCAGCAATGGAGTGACAGGAGAAGCACCATCCAAAGAAAGAGCAAAGGTTTACGGGCTGGAAACTTGCCCTGACCCTGCTCCCCAGCAGGCTCCTCCTACTCAGGAACACTGCATTTTTCAAAAGCTTACCCACAGCTCCAACCCCTTCTGATTCTATAAGCAACTGAAGCAAATCTTCATGCCTCCAAGGGCCATAAGGCCATGCCAACTACTTCACATATCTAGGTCTTGGCTAGGTGCTTCCCACACAATCGGGGACATCACAGCCTCCAGCCCCTGCACAGACACCCACCCAGGCATCCCAGGGTCCAAGCTTCACTCTAACTCCCCAAAAAGCAATACCCTGATTAAGAGACAAAGCTGATGGGTCTCTCTTTGAAATGGCACACATCCTGAAACAGATCCCCCACCCAAAGTGGGCTGCACAGTCCCCACCATAACCAGCAAGGCTCACGCTGGGAGATTCTGCGAGAGGATTCGTGTGGGCGACTGAAGCACTGAAAACAAAGTGAAGGACTTTGCACCACTTTTACACAAGTTCTTACAATGTTTGCTGCTTAAACAACTGAAAGCTCATTACAAACAGAAGAAAGGGATGTTTCATACTGCACAGTTAATACCAGTGAGCACTTCTTACACCTATAACACTTGAAAATGTGTTTGATGGCTGTGTAAGCTGAGGCTGCACACAGTAACACTGTTAGCTTTGCTGTAACTCCTAATATTGGGTTTACTCACTTTTGTGAGTTGTGACAATTCTGCTGCCTTTAAAGAGAAATGGAAGATTGATTCATGGATGAAATTCTTAAACCACCACCATGAAATGTAATTTTTCTGTAGCTAGACCAGGCAAAAACTAGTGTTAAGGGCAAAATACAGAGCTGTAGGTTTTTTATGGGGCAAGTGAAAGCATGAAAATGGTGAAATCTGATTAATTAGTTGGTTTAGAATATGTGCTTTTCATTCTACTGTATCAAAATACTCATAATAAAACAGTGCAGCTTGATGGAGTCAAGCACTCCCTTACAAAGGCTGGCAAATTTGCAGAACAGCACTTGAGGTTCAGATTAGTAAAATCCTAATGAATATCTACTCTAATACCCATGTAATTGCATGGAATGTATTTGCAAGTGGCACAATTAAAAAAAAAAAAAAAAAGAAAGAAAAGAAAAAAACCCACTGGCACAGTTGAAGTCCAGACTCTGATTTTAGTGTCTTAGAGTTTAAGAGATCTAAGTGCCAACCTAGAAGAACGAAGATCCCAGTTCAACCCCCCAGAAAAAGAAGAATTGTGATAAAGATTTCCAATTCTTTCCCAGATCATAACACACTTCAATCTTGTACTGTAAGTACCAATGTCAACACACTCAATTCCATCATTTTTATCCCAGACACTGAAACTGTTTTCATATTTCACCCACTGATTGCTTTATTAGAAGCACCCACCTCCTCCTGTACACTGCAAGAGGAGCTGGGTGCCCAGCACAGGCTGCTGAAAGCCTTTCTGGGAACTACAGACGAAATCGTGGCTGCTGCACTACATGTTGCAAGGCTTTATGCCTCCTTTTGGGAGCCAGCATCTAGAATCTCGAAGCCTCATCTTCATATCCATAAAAACAGGATAGTACATGACTTATTTTATCTCCCAAATCCACCAGGCAGATAAAAGCTTCAAAGACAGAACTAGTAGTGTAAGAACAAAGCTGCAGAAGGGCTGAAGAAAGCACTGCTGAAATAATACCTGAAATAATTAAATGTATTGGACACATGAGAGACCAAGTAATAATGTACTTTTATTCCTAAGTAATTGGCTGAGCAAATGTATTGTGATCTGATTAATTTTGCAAGAATGCTTGGGTAGTGTTTATAAAAACCAAGTCATTACCTTGTCTAAACATTGACTTGGACAGTTAACTTTAAGCATCAAGACCTTGACTAAATATTGACTGGGAAAGTTAATTTGAACTATGCAGTCTAGAAAATCTTGGTCCTTTTTACTAGTATTTGCTATCACTTTAAAATGTAAACACAACTGGAAAAATAAGAGGTTCTCCCACCTAACCAATATTTAACTGGTGGCTTGGCTGTTGCTAAATTCAACATAACTACCTTGCAAAATCTGAAATTTCAGATATTTAAAAGACAATGGGATCAGAGGCAAAGGCAACTCTCATGTCTTTTGCTTGAGCAAGGATTTCTCCAAAGTACTAAAAAAAGAATCACATGGTTCATGGTCTAATATAATTTTCATACATATACATGGGGGTCTTTCAACATATATTTGTAAAAAAACCCCCTTTGCCTTGCCCAAAGAACCAAGCAGGCTGACCACCAGGACAATGTGTTCATCCTGGTGCTTCTACTTTTGAAGCCCTAGTAGCAGCTACTTCTCATCGGCATCCTCCATTATTGGTGTCACTTCATCATGGGAGGCCACGGGTCAAAGGACAGACACGGGGTCTTTCACTAGCTGAGCTAAAAAAAAAAAAAGAAAATCAATTTCAATCCTCCTAAGATGAAACCACTGATGTGTGCAGTCACTAAAGTCCCAAAGGTAATCCTACAAGAAAACATGATGGTGTCCTCCATCACTGTGCTGAGATACTGTTAAAAGTGCAGCAAAAACACCTAGGAGGTGTAGTCCAAGATCAGCATCTGTATCAAAACACTCCAAAAATAAATCTGAACTTCTAGACCCGTGTGAACAGTGTATTCTAAATGTGCAATGAAACAAAGTATAGATGACAAAGGGGCAGGGAATCTTATACTTCAGGAAGGTTTCAGGTGTCTGGCTAAAGAAATAAACAATGACCCTGAATCCAGCACTCATTCCACCTACAGTTTCATTTCAAGAGTTGGACATCAGCTGCCTTTAGAACACACAGTGAAAAACAGCTTAAGAACATACATAAAAGATATAAATCTCAGATACGAGTAGAAATACCAAACTAACTGATGAAAACTTGCTTTGCCATTATTTTGGAGTAGAGTAGTATGGAACAGATTGATACTGGCATTCTGAGGGGGGGAGGGTGGAGAATAAAAGAACAATAAACAATACAATCATCAGGATTTTAACACAGGCTGTGTCTTGCAACAGAAACATACTGTGAAACAGCTTGCAAGATAAGCTTCATCAACGATTAGTAATTTTTATTCCGTTTGAGTGGCTGAAAACAATAAACGTGATTAAATGCTTCAGACATGCATTCAGAACGCAGACAAATGGCAAAGAGTTCCAAGGACTCTGCTTTTAAAACTAGTCCGGGGAAAGACCTAAAAATTAGCCTAACTGGTTTGAAATGTGCAATAAACAGAAGTTCACAGGGAAATTGAAAACTTCTCATTCAACTGCAAGCTCCCTGACTGTCCCAAACAGGAACAAGCTTTGTTCCGATCAACACTGGTGCCAGTTCCCCATCACTACAGACATTTCAGATGCGGCAGTTATGAATACGAGCTCCCGCGGCGTAAACACTCCCCAAAACAC